>JALIZH010019797.1:0-30051 GCA_030522465.1 Rhipicephalus appendiculatus | reverse complement strand
CTCTCAGCAATCACGTGATGGGACAGCGGTCACAAAAAAAAACCGGAAAACAAAAACAAATAGAAGAAAATGAAAAGGAAGACTACAACATAAAAAGCAGAAAAAAAACAGGAAAACAAGGATGAAACAAAAGAATAAAAAAAGAAACAAGAACTGAATAAATATAAAAAATAAAAAAGGACAGGGACATAGTTAGTCGAATGGCCACAAGCTTTCGCCGAACACTCTTTGGAATTTACAAAGTGTCCTTCAATTTTTTCTTTCCCTTCCTTACTGTATTAAGTGCCGCGCACAATGAAAAGAACTTTATTTGCCTTGAATTCTTACAGGATCGGGAGCACAGGCTAACAACAAAACGGAAAGTCCTGTATTTCGCGCAGTGCAATTCCACCCGGTATGAGCACAGGCTAAATGCTATACAGCGTGACATGGGGCCTCTACTCCTAAATAGTTTGGCACGCAGGCCGCTGAGCATCTCAATATATCACAAATATTTTCAGAAATGAAACAATAACACAACAAAAATTAGTATGGTCTTGTTACACAATCTCAGAGGAAACATAAGAAAGGAACTTCATCACAAAAACCTCATCTCAAAAGAAACTTAATCGATACACAATGTGAAACAAAGCATAAGAAAAGAAACTTCAGCATATAACTCCAATCGATGAAGAGGATGTAACAAATCAAGCAGAGAAACTTCAATAAGCATACTCAACATCATGGTGCGTTAGGATGGACTTGATAATTGTGTTAGAAGGTATGGGATTAGAATCTATGAGAAAATGTTAACAATTTAACATTGTAGGTATTTGATACTGAACGTGTTGCTTGCCATAATTTGTCCTCAATGTTGGGATTTTCCGGCGTTGCTGACGCATGGTATAACGGGTATTATCAGGCGGGTTCTGAAGATACTGGCTTGTTTTGTTTAACCCATTCCAGAAGTTTGAAGCGATACAGCTTTGTTACCGTTAGTATTGTGTCTTTTTGAAAGAGTGGGGTTGTACTGTGTTCATGACTCGGTAGCCTACTAGCCAACACACATGTTTATTGCAATTTGCCATACAACGGAATGACCCGCACCGCACACACGCGGTGGACTTATAAGCTAATAGAGAACTAAACAGTGACGTCCGAGAGCTAGACACTTACACGTGCATCTTATCTTAGGGTACGACACTCAAAGCATAGTGACGTCAGAGCACAACTAACACGCGTTCTATCTTAGGTGGCATTACACAACACTCCTTCCCCCCCCCCAAGTATTTTTTAGTAACCGTCAGGCGGTCGCCATTGCTGGGTGCTGCGTCGAAGCCCCAATTGGGAAGGTTGAGGCTCGCCCCCGCCGCAGTCCCCGCCTGCAGACGAAGGGTCCGGTACGGTGACCGGTTCTTTGTTGGCATCGTCTACTTGCTCATCGACTCTCTCGGCGTCAGGCGTGCACGATCGATGGGTACAGGGGAACCTAAAGACCTGCGAGACACAACGTCTTGGGTGCATGCTGGAAGTTCGTGGTTTGCAGAAGGCACCTCAACCGATGGCGGGAAACACTCGTGGAATGTTCGCGGCGTCATATGATCAACATGAGCGTAAGTCTTCTCGTTCCCTATCCCTATTACATAAGTGCTTAAACTCACGCGTTTGTTTACCTTACCGTTTAACCACTCTCCTTCCCCGGGGTGCAGTCCTTGCACGAGGACGTCTTCCCCTTCCTCGAAGTCTCTCCAAGCTCCCCGTCGCCGATTGGCTGACTGCCTTGTTCGCTCCAATTTTTCTTGCATCATTTGCTCGATATCTGGATGGAGAAGGCTCAATATGTTTCGAGGTTCTCACGATAAGACCAGCCGGGCCGGCGTCTCTTCAGTAACGCCTCTTGGAGTGTTCCTATAAATGAATAGGAACTGGTCGGTCCGGTGCTGGGGAGACTTCATCTGCCCGTTCCTGTGCTCGTTTGTGACCTGCTTAAGAAGATTTTTTTTCAACGTGTGTACACAACGCTCCGCGCTGCCATTCGATGCCGGGTGATAAGGCGGTGATAAGGTGGTCTCATGAACGTCTCGAAAAGTTCCGAGGTAAATTGCGGACCATTATCTCTTACCATTTCTTCCGGTAATCCGTACACGGCAAATACTGTGCGCAATTTCTCTATTGTCTTTTCGCTATTAGTTGACCTTATCAGAAACACTTCAACCTACTTGGAGTAGGAATCAACAAGTACTAGGAACCAATGCTGAACTCGAGCAAAATCTAAGTGCGCACGCTCCCACCGGCGCCCCTGCCACTCCCCATGACATCACCGTAACTTTGGGCGCCACATTTTATCGCCAACTGGCATGTTACACACTCTTTAACATTTTGCTCAACATCCTGCGTAAGGCGAGGCCTCCACACGTGGCTTCTAGACAGCATCTTCATACGTGCCATCCCAGGATGGCCTTCGTGCAACAGTGATAGCACTTTTTCGCGGAGAGACAATGGTACTATCACCCGGTTTCCCCACGTCACACATTCTCTGTCAACAGACAGCTCGCTGCGTCGCGCAAAATAGGGCGCCAGTGCGTCGTCAGACACCTTTGAAGGGCCCATACCTGCCAAGTCTTCCGAATTTTCCGTAAAACTGTACGAATTTTGACCTCGCTTACGATTTTACGAATCTTGCCTAAAATTTTACGGAAAATATTTTATTTCCGGTAGAATAAAGATGAAAATCTATTAAAACAGCGTGGCCTTTGCGATTAGCTTCGACGCGTTGCCGTAGCGAGTCGCGGAGGCCACGAAAACGGCATTATGGTACGTTCCGCTGCCAGTACGTACGCTTGTTATCATCATCAGCAGCAGCTTCGTCATTTTAGCAGAGTGGCTAGATTTAGGCAATTTAATGTCTTCCTGTCGTCTTTTCGGGGGATGGCCACGAATCCGTACCATTGAGAAGGTTTCCTTTCTCTGTCTATACAGGTCGTGGTCTATACCGCCTCGGCGATAACTGTGGTTATCATTTGCCACAACAGTTGGACGAAACCGTGGTCGCTCTTGGCACGATCATATATAGCGACGACGTATCTGACAGAACTCCGAAAGTGCAGGCGCGTCCAATGCTTACACAGTCAAAGCAACGCTGCTTTCGAAATTTTGGGCGATACCAATATTTTCGCTCCGCTGGAGATTCGTATCATCGAGATTCTACTGCAGTTTGGAAACCCTACCTGCATCGCTTATGAGCCATTATAAGACCGCAATGCCAATGTTTACGCTTACGGGTCCCCCCCCCCCCCCCCCCGCCACAACTCCACCCACCTTTCTTTTTTCGGATCGGAGGTGTTTTTTCTGTGGAAAAAAGAAAGAAGGAGGGGGAGGTGAATCTGGGGGCCTACGGCCACCCTCCCCCCTTATTTCCTAAATCTCTCGGATTTAGATGCTTTGAACTGAGCAGTTATGCACACACAACGGAATTGCCATGCTTCGTGCCTCGAAGAAAGGGGAGCAGTTTGGTTTTTGTACCATGTGTGTCGGTGACGTGAACATATCGCATGTTGGTAAGTCCAATATCAAGGTCCTTATCGCTTCGAAAAAAACACCAGGGATATGTGCAAGACGCGGAGAACCAGCTAAGCTTGGCAAGTTTTCTGCACAGTCAGTCAGAGCGATTGAGTGGTTGCTCTGACTTTCTTATTACTCGCTGCAACAACATGATTAAGCTTGTCGTTTAAGGTAAAAAGTAGATCCGTCGACCTTGACCCCCCCCCCCCCCCTCCCTCCGCGCTCCGAAGGTTTTACTAATTTCTGTGTCGCCAGGTTGCCAGGTATGGAAGGCCAACCGCTCTGCGGGTAAAACACTTGACAACAGGCTGCCTTTTCACGTTTCCCCTCTGATGTGTTCTGCGGAGAGTGGGATCTCGTCTAGCATAGAAAACCCGATGTACTCCGACAAGTCATCCGAGTTCCGAAGCGGCAGGTGCGAAAGTCGTCTGAATTGCCGATATCGCGTGATTTGCGATAAATCCATTTGTAGTCATAAGCAGCAACCTGCAGGGCCCATCGCTGCACGCGTGACGCTGACATAGCAGGAATCGGCCTATCTTGTCCCAATAATCCCGCCAAGGGTTGATGGTCTGAGTATATTCCAAATTTTCGCCCAAAAAGGTACTTCTGAAACTTCTTTAGCCCGTACACGACAGCCAAGTGCTTCTTTTTCGATATGGGCATACGCCTGCTCTGTTTTAGTGAGAGTTCTAGAGGCAAAAGCGATTGGCCTTTCTTCTGATCCTACCTTCTGAAAAAGGACTGCGCCCAGTAGCGTAGCCAGAAATTTTTTTTCGGGGGGGGTTCAACCATACTTTATGTATGTTCGTGCGTGCGTTTGTATGTGTGCGTGCATATATACGCAAGCAAAACTGAAAAATTTCGGGGGGGGGGGGGGTTTGAACCCCGCCCCCCCCCCCCCCGAAACGAGCCCTAGCTCCTTTGAAGGGTCATAGTGGGTGAGTACGGACGTATTCAGCAGCCAGCTCTTGGATGCTTTGAAGACTTTTTTGGCGACTTCTGTCCATTTCCACTTGGTATTCTCAACTAGCAAGTTATGCAATGGCTCAAGTTTTGCTGACATGTTCGGTACGAACTTACTATAGAAATTTAACAAGCCTAAGTAAGCCCTAGCTTATCCTTGTTTTTTTTTGTTTTTTTAGAGTCGCTGCTTCTTTGATAGCACGCACCTTGTCCTTTGAAGGGCGGATTCCGCTTTCATCAATCACGTGACCAAAATAGGTCACCGACTTCTCCAAAAACTTGCATTTTTCTTTCCGCAATTTCACCCCCCGTTCCTTGAACCTTGTCAACACAGCTTGCACCCCATCATAACATTCTTCTATCGTTTTCCCCGCTATTAACACATCATTAAGATAACATTACACTCTGTCCAACCCCTTCAGCATGTCATCCATTAGCGCCTGGAAAATCGATATAGAGCACTTGTTATACCGTACGGCATAGGTGTGTGTTGAAAAATGCCTAGGTGTGTTAACAGTGACCAAGGGTTGAGACTCAGGGTGCAGCTGCGACTGTTGGTACACTGTAGACAGGTAAAGGACAATAAACCACTTGCATTCGTGCAACGCTACAAACGAATCTTACATTGTTGGCAGAGGGTAGTACTCAGTTCTCAGATAACGGTTCAGGGTCACTTTGTAGTCTCCGCATATTCGCACTTTCTCCGCATATTCGTCATCGAGCGCTCTGCTTTAGAAGCATTCACGGCACACCTCAACAATCAATCTACCGCCATTCAGTTCACCGTGGAAATGGAGGCTAACCAGAGGCTACCTTTTTTGGACGTTCTTGTTAAAAGGACCAATGGAGCGCTATCTTTCTCTGTCTACCGAAAAGGCACGCACACTGGCAGGTACCTGAACTTCATGTCTGTTCACCCTGACACTCATAAGAGGTCAGTGGTTGCCTCCTTGTTAGGCCGTGCAAATCGCCTTTGCACGAATCCCGAAGACCTCAACGCCGATGTAAAGACCATTCGGGAGGACCTTTCGACGTGCGGTTACCGGCCAGCGTTCGTAAATGCGGTGGAACATCGCATGTCTGCTCCCTCACAGCCTGCCAGTGTCCGACGGAGAAAACGCGCTGCTGTTCCCTATGTGCCCGGAATAAGTGAGACCTTGTCACGCGTTCTGCGTAGCTACGAAGTTGAAGTTTCCCACGTGCCTGTACGCAAGTTGCGGCACACACTTGTTGGTGGGAAGGACAGGCTTCCGAAGGAAGCCTTTCCTGGTGTTGTGTATAGAATCCCATGTGCGGACTGCGATAGTGTTTATATCGGGGAAACCGGCAATTTCAAACAGCGCCTGCGCCAACATCAGAACGATGTGAAAAACAAGAAAGTGGCATCTAATGCACTGGCGGAGCATGCGGATACGACTAATCATACTATAGACTGGTTGAATGCGAGCATTGTCGGGAAGGAAAGAAACTGGATGTCACGCCTGCATCTTGAGTCCCTCGAGATACAATCTACTGAACAGACGCTGAATCGCAATGTTGGAAACCTTCCCTCGTGCTATGCGCGGTGCTTGCGTCACTTACTGAAAACTATATAGTTAGATGCTTTTAGTGTTCTTGGCTTCATTGTGAACAAGGCTTCCGTATGGAAGCCGAAACGTCGTTTCTTTTAACACTTTTATTTGGTCGGTGTTTGCTTTTTATTCATCATGTTTCGTCCCGACCAGACGGGTTTCCGTCGAACTCTCGATTTCATTCGCACTTTGTTGTTGGCCTTGGGGACAACTACTAGAGGCGTTGCCCATTCACTGTATTTTCCTGAAACCAGTACTCCAGATTCCACTAGTGACTGCAACTCCTATGCTACCGCGTCCCTGAGTGCGAATGACACAGGCCGATGCTTGCACAAAACAGGCGTACAGGTGTCTTTTATCACCAGTTTGACCGATGTGTCAGCTATCAGCCCTAGTGACGGATCAAACACTTCCGAAAATTTTTCGACGAGTGCGGCTGATCTATCAAGTGTGTTTGCTCTATCAAAGTTGATATTACACACACTTGGCCAACTCAGCTTTAAAGCCTCAAGCCAGTTGCGGCCCAACAACAAAGTGTCACAATTTTTTTTCGTTCGGATTACAACCAACGGCAAGATCTCGGTTTGCCCGTCATGCTCTACACACATCGTCAACTTTCCGGCAACTTCTAGTGTGGAACCTCCATACGTTTTTAACCTTAAAGTACAGTACGGTCCACTGTTAGAGGGAACACGCGAGTGCGTGGCCGGCGGTCCGCGGAGCGCAAACTGCTGGCGAGATTTCGAAACGCGGCGCACGCGCATTGGTTCATCAAGGTGATTCGTGCCCCGCGTCGTGTGCTACTTTTCTGCCCAGGCACTCTGCGTGTGCCTGCGAGCCATGACCCTTTGCGCTTTTCGTCTTCGCACTGTAAATGAACTGATACCAACTCGGCCTTTTGCTTCTTTGCTTCGCCGATATTTCATGGTCGCAAAAGCGAGCTTAGAATGTTCGCGGCATCAGACTTCAGTAGCCTTATCTGTTATCAAAAGCGCCTACTTGCTGCGAGCAGTATGTGAAAAAAATATGACGGGCTTAGCGGTGATAGCTTGCGAAAAACTGCAGCATGAAGAAAGGCATACATTTTTTGTGCTTGCTGGAAATTCGGTGAGCAGCAGGCAGAGTGACAGCTAGATAAATTGCACCGCAAAAACACGGAAGCGCTTTCCAACGCTTTCATGCGCTCGTAACCGTAACTACTCCGACATGAAATAATATGAATAAGCATGACATAGTTCTCACCACTTTTATCGTCCGAGTCACCGGAGTCTTCTAAGCCAGTACTCTCGACAAGAGAGTGCACCGAACGTGGCGTTGTTCTGCTGGCCCTTGCCAGGTGTCCCACCTTTTTGCAGGCACGACATCGATGTTTGCGAAAGGGGCAGGCGGCGGCGTCAGGTGTTGCTCCGCACCGAGAACAGCCCGTCGACTCGGCATGCCGCTCCGTGTTATTGCTCGTGACCCTTCTCGTGCCTGCGGTCCGTTGTGGGTGTTGCTGCACCAGGTTCACGTAACCAAGTTCTCTAGGGTGAATTTTCTCGTTTCTGTGCGAGCGAGTTCCCCACTTTTCGCCTGGTCATAGGCAGCTTGAAGCGTCAGGGTACTCTTCTTAAGCAGCTCTGCTTGTGCCGTTTCATTTCTCAGTCCGGCCACGAACCGATCCCGTAAGGCGTCATCCAAGAATTGCCCGAACTCGCATGATCCAGCCAGCCTTTTCAGTTCTAATGCAAACGCGACAACTGACTCATTTTCCAGCTGCGACCGATGGTTGAACCGCAATTTTTCCGCTATCACCAAAGGCTTCGGGGAATAGTACCCTTTCAGTATGTGGAGCAGTTGGGCGTACGGTTTCTCTTCCGGCTTGGTCGGGACCACCGTGGTCGGGACTAATAAATTCTTCAACGTGCGGTAGGTCTATTTTCCAATAATGGCGGTGACCAAGACTTACACCTTCAAGTCTTTACTGACCTAGGTCGCCCGGAAGTAATGTTCAAAGCGTTCCGCATGTGAGTCGAAGTCTTCGTCTCCCTCCTACGTGAATGGTTCAAACCGGCCAAAGGAAGCGATGCCGTGGTAATCCGCCCAGACGCTTTCCTCTCCTAGAATACTGATGCCGTGACCTGGGCTACAGCGGAGGCCCGGCTATCGTGCCCGAGTAGGTCCCACTCTCGTCGCCACTGTAATGTCTTCTTGACTCGGTAGCCTACTAGCCAACACACATGTTTATTGCAACTTGCAATACAATGGAATGACCCGCACCGAACACACGCGGTGGACTTATAATCTAACAGAGAAATAAACAGTGACGTCCGAGAGCCAGACACTTACACGTGCATCTCATCTTAGGTACGACACGCAAAGCATAGTGATGTCAAAGCACAACTAACACGCGTTCTATCTTAGGTGGTATTACACAACAGGTTTAGTTTTACTACCATGGTATTGGTCGAATGCTCGCAAAATTCTTTGTTGAAGAACTAGTAATTTTTGATAGTTTATTTGTGCGGTAGTACCCCATACAAAGATAGAGTATGTCATTTTAGAGTAGAAATGTACATAATATAATTCTATTTGTAACCATTTTGGCAAGACTGGGCTGAGCTTGTATGAACATCCAACGGTTTTACTGAGTTCTATCGTTAATTTTTCGACAAGTGTGTTCCATGTCAAGCCTTCAGTAAACCATACACCGAGAAACTTCTGACCGGTGACTTGCTCGATTTCTTTGCCCTCAAATAAAACAGTCGAACTATAGTTACGCGGCTTATTAGGTAGGGCAGATACAATGTGTTCCGTTTCACTAACATTTAATTGCAATTAATTAAATACAAAGCATTTCTTTGCGTACTCTAAGCACTTTTGCGTTTCTATCTACGTATGTATCTATATATCTAGCCGTCTACGTCTGGGTGCTCTCGTGATCGCCTCCTTAACTTGGTGTAGACCAAAATTCGTATGGCAGGGTAAGAGGTATTGAGGAATATGTCTGGCTGGTCGTGACATGAATAACGTGAAAATCCTGTCGCATACGTCGTCAAACCCTTTCCTGCAGACACGTGTGGCACATACCCGTATACTACGGGCCGCGGTATGCGAGTATGCGACACAGGTGTTGGACAATTTATAGCTACCCAGGAACGGCGAAGACAGACATTAGTAATTCAAATGCGCGAGCGTTAAGAAAAACTGACGTCAGCAGCGTTGACCCGACGAATGCAAATAATAAATATCAGGGTACCAGCAGGAATCGAACCCAAGCAAGCTGCGTGGCAATCAAGTATTCTACCACCGAGCCACGCCAGGTCTCGGAACTGCTTTGGAAAAAGGCCCTATGCAGGCGTAATGTTGGCGAAACGTCAGTTGTGGTTGCAGTGCAGGCTATCTAGTTTTATAAACATTACGTAGGTACTCCTATGAGGCAGGCGGCTTGTCTGTCGTGTTAACGTCAGCTGTATACTTAAGCGCCATCCACTGTAGTTGGTCTACGAAGCACTATCCAGGGCTACCATCCTCGCAAGCACAAATGCTACATATCAGCTTACCGCTTCTGGTGTTGGTAACACCCACGTTTCTCTTGGCATCGTTACGCAACTTTAAAGAACTGGTTATATGAAACATATGTGACTGTTGGACATATGTCTGTGCGTTAAACATTTCTACATATCATTAACGTCATTTCGTAACGTTTCGCTCAATAAAAAAATATTACAACCCAGTCACCTTGCCTCCGCATGCTTCGCATAACATCGATTCCCATGGTACTTGGAATCTGTCAATTTTTAAACTAAGATAAACGGACAACTTTTGTAGGTAGTTATTAACCCTGTGTTCAAGCTCTAGAATGGATTTGCCGCTGAAGGATATGTTAGTGTCATCTGCATACATTATTAACTTGGGAGAGCATGGGATATCACACAGGTCGTTTATATAAATGATGAACAATAGAGGGCCAAGAATTGACCCTTGCTGCATTCCACCAAGAAGAACCACCAATATTGATGTCTATATTAGATGACCTGGTTGCATTGAAGCAGTTTTAAATCTTCGACAGGTTGACCTTCCTTTATAGTATCCGCAATGTTATGCCTGTTTCTTTTAATTTTGTGTGTGTGTACCTTGTTTGTTGAATATTTATGTTTGTGACATGACATTGTAAATTACAGGTAATAAAGAAAAAAACCGGCGTAGCTCAGCGGCAGAGTGCTGGGCTCCTACGCAGAGGTCCCGGGTTCAATTCCAATCTGTCCTATGCATTTTTTTATTTATTTAGTTTTTTTTCTTATTTCGCGTGATACTGGTTACGGACTACGGCGGCGCGGCGGACAACTACGGCGCAAAAATGGCCCTTGTTGTGACCTCATAACAGCTTTCGCTGTAAAAATTCGTCATATGCTGCATTAGGGTTCCTTTGCACAAACACGCATGTCCAATTCATTGGCTGAATATGTGAGCCAAACACTTGCAAAGCTGCAGCACTAATGCTGCGAGATAAGTCTTCCACTGTGGTATCGCGTTTAACTTGGATGTTTGGCAGTAAACAAAAAATTAGTAAATGGTCGCTTACGCCAGCTGTTTTCAGTCGAGAAAAACAGTCTTGAGAATGAATGTTTGTTACACATATGTCAAGTGGAGTAACACTTTTTTCTGTTAATCTTGTCGCTTTCCGTAATAAGATTGGTGCATGCGAAGGAGTGTATGATTTCAACAATCTTTTTTAGCTGCAGTGTCACTTGATAACATATTTATGTTGACGTCCCCCATTTTGACAATATGCATCGAAAATCGACACAGAAGAGAAAGCACACGCTCCAAATATTCCACTAAATCTAGTTTGTTGCCCATTGGTGGTTGATACATTACTAAAACTATTAATTTCTCCAAACAAACCGGCGTACATTCAATATTGTTTATTACTGAAAACTCAAAAATAATTTCATTCCTTAATGACGTTTTAACATAAATTGCTATGCCATCACATCTGCCGCTTGACCGCACGAGACCATTGTATGAGTAATCATTGAAATGTGGCGGTTTTTCCGCTTCTGTTAGCAGGTTTCCGTGCACATCAGAATATCAAAGCTGAGGGTGATCGAGGCATAGAAGTCACTAAGTTGTTGCTCTTTATTTCTAATGCTGCGCTTGTTTAGGTGCGGGATTTTTAACTGTTTAGAAGCACGTGGAAAAGTTTTGTTGAAAGTGACAACATCGTAATAGCAACACGATTCAGGACTGTCCCTGGGGCCTCCACAAGCACACCTATTGTGGAGGCCCCTGTCCATGGGGCCTCCACAAGCACACCTATAAGACCGCGCCCTACGTTCCTTCGTTGATCTTTTACTTCCCCCCTTCCCCATCCCTAAAGGCGCTGAGCCGTGCCGCCACGACGGGAGGCAGAAAATAGCGTCCTTTTATTCTCTTCTTCTTTCTAGAATCTCTCTCTCTCTCTCATCTTTTCATTGTCGCTAATGCTTGCAATCTTGAACACTGGTGAGTTTTCAGCTTTCCTTGCAAAGACTTTGCCTCCTGCAGTCCACACGAACTTTTATCGTAGTTCCTTTTTTCATTGTACTGTGGCACCGAGCAGCTGCTTACCATAGCAGCTGCTCGGTGGTATGGTAAGGGGCCCAGGCGGTCGTATGCTGCCGTACGCTGTCGTATGCTGTCCTCGTCACTTGGCCTAACGCAGCAAAAGCACGAATAGCATAGCCATGTGTGGCAATTTGAGCGCGCGCTCCCGCCAAGGAGAAGTCTTCTTCCTCTGCTCTTTGAGCGCCTTCTTGATGATATTAAGCGCGGAGCACTTTATGGGCCCTGCTGTCGTATGCTGTGGCATGCTGTCGTCGGTTAGCGTAACGAAGACATAACCACGTATAAAAAGGGAAGAAAGGGAGTAAGTGAGAAATAGAAAGAGAGAGAAGAACACGACAAAAAATGTGGTTGATCCTTCTCCTATAGGAATCGGTATGGCACACGAAAGTGAAACGTGTCTTCACGGAAGTAGTCCAATGTTTATTGCACATTGATATATAATGTCTATTGGTGTTCAGTGGCTACAGCACCCTTAGATGTTTATGCACCCATGTTGACACCTGGTGGCACATCTCCACCACGACAACCAACGACTCACTACCAGGATACACTTTACGGAGAGGTTAAATTGCACGCGCAAATCACACTTGGACCACAGGCGTTCGCGAACCGTGCAAGCGAAACCGAATGGGTTTTCACTCAATCGTTTTTCAACTGACGGTTCGCTGCAGCAAAGGAGCGTGATTTGCGGGTCGGCGACCGTCCTGTGGATGTGCTTGGCATGCCGCGTCGCGCTGGCGAGCAGCGTCCAGCTGATAGGTCACTTCGGCGAAGATACGACCAATTTCGGTCCTGCATCGGCGTCTGTACGGCAGCCAGTTGGGTCACGATACGCTCAACTTCGCAAACGCGAAAGACAGAGTTCTCAGCTTGAGCCGTGAACGCGCGAAGGCCTCCCGCCTCCCCAATTGGCGGGTCCATCGCTCCACCAAACCAACGCCTGCCAGACTCACTTGCGCGACAGTCGCCCGTCGACGCCGTTGTCTTTCGGCGGCGCTTAATGCAGCAGTTCTCGTAGTCGGTACCATCGCACTCGTATCAGTAGACGGCGGAGATACACCATTGTTGCATATGGAAGCTGCACTGCGCTGCGCACGCTAGCACAACGCGAAAGACGAAGCACGTAACTCGCACCAATACAACGCGAACGACGAAGCACGTAACTGCGTTGTCACCGAGTCAAATCATAGCGCAGAGCACGTCGCAATCAGAGCTTCCGTTTGTGGTCAGCGAAATTAGCTCCAGAAACTTTGTCGGAGGTGATTGCGGAGGCAACGCTACACTTTGTTTCAAGTCGGGCCAACGCCACCTAGGCGGCGTTGGTAGGCCGCTCTGATGATGTTCGAATTCTGGCATCGAGGCGCCGTAGTGCTGAGGCTGCCGCAGCGTTCTGTCAGTGTTAGTACTTCTCTTCTCCGCTCTTAGGCGGCGGCACGGCCCCGAGAAACGAAGAGCGCCGGTACAGAGCGAAGGAGTGTGAGAGATATAAGGCGCGTCTGAAGCGTTCTTCGCGAATGCGGCGATTGCTCAGTCGGTTGAGCGCCCGCTTTCTATCGCTGTGGTACGAGAGGTCGGGGGGTTCGATTCCCGGGACACTTCCAATTTCGCGTAACTTTTTCTTCTGATTTCTTTCTCTGTATTGTGTTCGTGTACCTTTTAACAACGTCATATCCGTGACGGAAATGCGTCAGTGAAGTCTTGGTGGACCCCGGCATAAAACACTTTCGTGTTAATATGAAGAAAAATAGAAATTGATTGAAATAAAGACAGGAAAAAATATGACAGGAAGAACTGCAAAAGAGAAAAAGAAAGAGAGGTGGAAAAAAAAACTAAGTGGAAACGAAGAAGGCTGCACAGCTCCACACCTCTTTCAGGTTCGGCACCACTACTGTGAAGCTGCCATAATTTCCTTTTCAGGAGCGAAGCTCCTTAGGCCTGCACCCCGCCGTCGCCGTCGCCGTTCAGGCTCCCTGGCATGGTGCCAGCTGTGGCGTCTCCCCCCTCACGCGGGAGGTTAAACGAGCTTCATGAGCGCTGGAACGCGGATGGCGTCTGCACGATGCGCAAAGCGCGAGATTACGAACGCATGCGAAACAGAGGAAGATTAGTCTCCCTCTCCTTCTTTCTTCGTCGCTGCCCTCTCCCCTCAAACCGGCGAACGCGCGAAACAGTCGCTTCACCCTGTCGTCCGCTCAGTGGATGGTCCGTTGCCTGGACAATGAAACGCCGCGCGCGAAACGCTACGTGCGTCCCATTTCTATGGAGCTTCGCTCATTGGTTGTATTCGTACACGGAACAACTGCTAGTTTTTTCATCGTGTTTCGCCGGATGTTTAGTGATACGCGTCTTTCGAGACAAAGCGATTATATAGAACTACTTTTAACATCTGTGGTCAGTCGTTACAATGTCGTCGGACCCGCCCAAGCGAGCGCGCCAGCCAAATGTTTCCCAGGCAAAGTTGAGTGCCCTTGTCTATTGTTATGAGGAATATCGGCGTACCGTCGATAGTCGAGGAGAAGGTCTCCGAGGGTCCGAGGCCATACAGAGGGCCTGGGAAAACATTACAGCCAATTTATTTGCTGTAATCTGGCTTGTGGCATAGCGCGGAAACAAAGAGGGACAAGAGGTACTGGATGAACACATAGCGCTTGTATTTGTCCAGTACTTCTTCTTTGTCTCTCTTGGCTATGCAACAAGCCAGTTTAGGATGAACCAACAAACCCATATTGGTAGCCTTGTCGACTTTATTCGCTGTGTCGGGAGTAGTACGCACGCGAGCCAGTCAGAAAAAGAATGGTGCGACGTGATGAGCGCCGCCAAGGCAAGATGCAATAGACTTTTCCGCAATTTATCGCACAATAAAAACCCATGAAAAGGCACGTGCAGTGACATAGGCACTATTTTAGGGTCTTGAATCCAAAGCTTTATTTTAGCATAAGCGCATCAAATGCCTACACAAATAGACGTCAGACTCTGCCCAGGCGGCGCTGCGAAAAACGCCGCCACCAGCGCTCTCATCGCCGCCCTGGCCATAACTGGGTAGTGCAAAGAGAGCCGTCCGCAAGCGAATGTGCATAAGCCACTATAGAATCACCCCTCTCTCGTTGGTGTTGAGGCGCAGTTTCCTGAAAATCAAGGACCTGGAAAGCTTCTTCCGTCAATCTACCCTTGCTTCAGAGAAGTAGGAAGCTCATGAAAGCGAACTGCGTGTACAGTGCAAAAGATGTTTCAGTTATTTCGGCGTACTGCAACTCGCAAGTGCAAGCGAGCATCGCACGACATCGAGTTCAAGGCACTCCGATGTGCGTTCTGCAACGCTTAAATGCGTTAAATTTGGGCATATACATAATGTCAAAGCGATGAAGTACGTACACGAGCAATGTTTCTTACGATCGGTGGTACAAAGCTCGCTTTATCAGGCATGAATTGTCCCGGCGATTTTCGCCTTTGCAGTTGCATTCTCCATCCATCTCTCGCTTCCTGTGCGTTGAACTGTTTTATTACGCATCCTCGAATGTACTGTTAACGGTTATCTTCCGTTTGTATATACTGCAAATGGGGATACGTGCGTGTCCACTTTCTCGGTGTACAACGAAAGGCAAAACCGTGGCCTCCGAGATAGCTCCGGCAATCGCGGCGACCACGGGTAAGAAAATCCTGACGGTGGTCACGACCAAATTTTTGCGAGTTACTTGTATGACGCACGTGTTAGCATTTTCTAGTTAAAGCCGGAACTTTTAACCTTCAATGCATACGTGCGCGATGCTGTGTTAAGATTATGGGTGGTCGCGGAGTGCGCGATCTTTATCGCGCGCTTCACCAGTCTGCATTTAACTGCGGCACGGCGCGCACCGCGGTCTGAGGCTCTGCTGAGCTTCATAGTGAAGGTTACCATGGTTCTACGTCAAGGCTACTCAAAACACTAACATGAGACCCGCATTATCACACTTTTTCATGCGACCGGCTGTGGAGAACATGAGTAATTCGCTTACCCAGCACGTTCGCAACGGCCCGTATCCACAGCTCTCGCCGTTCTGCTTCGTGCAACAGCTACAGAAATCGGTAAAACAAGTCCTTTACGTCCGTGGCAGTCCACAACGCAACAGTAGCTTCCACTGAAGCCTTTCTTCGTAGCGCGCAGAGCTGTTTCGTCTGCTCTTGTTTTCGCCGTCGTTCTGGCGCGCACTTCATGGCGGTTCGGTTGCGCGTCCGACTAGCGGAGATAAATTCGTAGCTCTTTTTCTGAGTGTTCAATGCGCCAACACACCAAATATTTAGGTTAATTGTTGTTTCCAACTCGCTAGTTGCACCCGGTTGCACAGCAAACTGTGCAAGAGAGCCGGACTTTGCACTACCCAAAACTGATCCGACAGGTGGCGCTACGTGTCTGCAAAACTCCAGAGTCTGACGTCTCTATTAATTGCCGTACGACTGATGTAAATCCCGGCAAAATAATACAGCGGAGCATTCTTTACATATCACGGGGTAGCTTCCGGGGTAGCTTATCCATTGGCCTAAGACAACTTTATTTCTTCTGTGACATTACAGAAAGGTGGCAAGAGCAAAAGGCACCAAGGCCTGACAGAGGCTCCTGCTCCGTTCACAGATTTGGCTGCAGCGAACAGATTATTTGCACGATAAAGGCATGTGGAACATTACCATCTTACAACATAATACCACAGCAAATTAACACGAAGCAATAACACATATATGCAAAAGCTGAACACAATGTACAATTCAAGTTGCTATCTTGCATACTCTAAATTTAATTGCATTAACGCCCATCACTCAAAAAAATGCCAGGTATAATATTCGGAAATAAATGAGATTTGGGAGGATAACTTGTGAAATCAAAATTGAGAACATCAGCAGATTTCAGGTCATTAACATAGGTAAAAAAGTTAGACGAAATGTTTTTTAATGATACGTCACCAACATCAGTACACTCCAGTAATAGCACACTTTGAGAAGATTAGGGAAATTGAAAGGCAGTCAGCTTTATTCAATTTTATGTTGAATTAACAGTGATTAAAGTGATTAACAGTGATATCAGCTGTGGCAGCTCGACAGCTATGATGTCGTGTAGCTGTGCGCGTGGTCGCTGGTTTTATTCCTAGGCCGCGACAACCTCATACATGCACATGAGCGAAAAAAACAGTTTGCAGTGTTTCGCGCCAAAACAACGTGATTACATGCCACGCCGTAGTGACAATGGGCGGATGAATTTTGACCACCAGTGGTTCTTTATTGTGCACGTGGTGTTCCTTGGGTGTGGTGGAAGTGTTGGTGTGGCTTGAGGGGGGACGAGTGCCAATTTTTAACCCCCCTGCCGACATTAATCGAACCTATATACAACATTAAGAAGCTGGCAGTAAATCTGTGCTCCAATAAAAAAAAAGTATAAGAGAGCAAATTTAGGGTAATGCGAATGGTCGCTGCCGAGAACAGACCAGTCAGCCGTAGTGGTGAAGCGGTTACGGTGCTCGGTTGCTGACCAGAAGGCCACGGGTTCGACCCCAGCTGCGGCGGTCACATTTTGATGGAGGCGAAATGCTAAGGGCCCGCGCACTAGTCGTCTACATGTCGACTACGTGTCAGTGCGCGTAGTCTTCGTCTCTTCTTGTATCTCGTCTTTTTGCGCTCAACTGTATTCGAGAATCAACCAACGCGCCCGACAAAGCATTTTATCGCGTTAAAAAACAGTAGATGGTCAAAATATCAAGAACCCTCCTATGACGCGTGCCTCATAATCATATTGTGGTTGTAGCGCGTTAAACCGCAAATATTAATATTATTACAACAGAACAATTGTAAAACGAGACTTTTATCATGGGCATTTGGTTTATGATGATCTCATTAAGAAAGTATAACCAAAACCATGATATGATTATTAGGCACGCCGTATAGTGGAGAGCTCCGGAAATTTTGACCACCTGGGGTTCTTTAACGTGCGCTGACATCACACACAACACGGCCGTCTATCAAAAAGCTATCATTTATATGCGACTGCTGCGTCCAGTGTCGAACCCGCGACATTCGGGTCAGCAGTCGAGCGACCAAATGCTTTATTCAAAACAGTGGCCAGAGAAAGTCAAGGGGGAAATTTTCGTTTCGTTCTTCTCGGTATAAAGGACTGATGCACACGATTCCCGCAGTTAAATGTGGCTTGATTTTTCCAAAAAGCTATCCGGGATGTGTGTCACCCTCATAACTTTTGAAATCTTTTTTGTGCTTTCAAAAAACAGCCAAGCAAATGTACCCCTGACATGGAGTAGCAAGATGGCTGTGTGGGGAGCCTTTAAGTAGAGTATTCTAGTACACCCTGAGTGAAGACAAGCTTCACACAAGACGTTGATACAGCTTGTTCCATGTGCTCATGGTGACGGCAGTTGCATGCGAGAATGACGCCACACGCAGCCTGTATGCGACACAAAACAACGAGATAAACACTATGCTCAAACTAAGCTCACCCTGAATTGTTTTATACATTTTTCTGCACACTAAGTCACTGGTTGAGGCACTACATTCAGAAATAATAAGCTTATTGTCAGATTAACTGGGGAGCCACCAAAAGTTTGCTGGATGGTGCAGATATTTCCATACTTGGTACATGTGATAGAATTTGTGACGACACGTTTTGGAGGATACCAGAACAGCTTACGTTACAAACAGGTTTGCCCTCTTTATATGAGTGATAGACGCAAACATACGTATTATATGAAATGAATTAGGTCAAGTTTAGAAGCTCAGCTGAAATTCATTTACCTGGGCTGCCACATTTGACTGCTAAGGATGGCTACCTGTCACTTCAATTTCCCAAGCGCAGGAGCAATTGACCTAGCATGCCGAAAATAAGCAGTATTCAAACCTAATTGTGGGAAAGGTTTCTGCTAGCTCTGATGTGAATGCTAATTTCACACGCTGCGCTTGTACATGAGTTAATCCTCATTCAATAATGTGCTGATGTTCTCTTGTTAGATGAGCAGCCTGCTGATCAGGCCACATCAAAGCTTTTCAGAGCAGCTTGAAAGTAACTGTCAGAAGGCTGTTTGAAATACCAGGCATTACTAAAAGAATGCGGCATTTTTTGAGACCCAGCAGACCAGGAACACCAATGCCAAATGAAGGACTTGGGTAAGGTCAGTAGCACATTCTCCATTGTATGCTTGTTTTGCTGGAAGAAATTATGGAATGGGCACTGCAGGAAACCTTATTTTTGCACTTATTATAAAGTGAATATGGCAGGGAAAAACGCACACAGGAAAAGGGCACTGCATGTTAACCGTACTTCTCTTTCAATATTTAAATGCGAAGCATTTCTTAGCTATCTTCGGGGACCTTCAGCGTATCTATCTATCTATCTATCTATCTATCTATCTATCTATCTATCTATCTATCTATCTATATATCTATCTATCTATCTATCTATCTATCTATCTATCTATCTATCTATCTATCTATCTATCTATCTAGCCGCCTACGTCTGGATGCTCTCGTGATTGCCTCCTTTACTTGAGGTCGACTAAAGTTAGTATGGGAGGGTAAGAGGATTTGACGAATATGTTTGGCTGGTCGTGACTTGAATAACGTGAAAATCCCGTCGCGTACGTCGTCAAATTCATTTCTCCAGACAGGCGTGGCTCATGCCCGTACACCACGGGCCGCAGTATGTGGGTATGCGCCACAGGTGTTACACAATTTATATCTACCCAGGAACGGTGAGGACAGACATTGGTAATTTAAATGCGAGAGCATTAAGAAAAACTGACAACGGCAGCGTTGACCCGACGAATGCAAAGAATAGAAACCAGAACCCCAGCAGGAATCGAACCCAATCAATCTTCGTGGCAATCAAGCATTCTACCACAGAGCCACGTCAGGTCTCGAAGCTGCTTTGGAAAAACACCCTGTGCAGGCGTAATGTTGGTGAAACAATTGTGTTTGCAGTGCCGGCTAATATTCAAAACATTACATATGTACTCCTATCATGAAGGAGTCATGTCGGGTTAACGTCAATCATTTACTTTAGCGCCATCCACTGTAGTTAGTCTACGTAGCACTATCCAGGGCTACCATTCTCGCAAGCAGAAGCGCTACATATCAGCTTACCGCTTCCGGTGTTGGTGATAGCCATGTTGCTATTGGCATCGTTACGCAACTGTAAGCAACTGGTTATATGAAACATATGTGACTGTTCAACATATGTCTGTGCGTACAACATTTGTACATATGTTGAGCTTCATTTCATAACGTTTCGCTTAATAAAAAAATCACAACCCAGTCACCTTACCTCCGCATGCTTCGCATACCATCGATTCCCATGGCACTTGGGATCTGCCGAATTTTTTCCCTTTCTTTAACTTGGTGTAGAGCAAAATTGGTATGGGAGGGTAAGGTAGTTTGAGAAATATGACTGTCTGGTCACCACATGAATAGCATGAAAATCCGGTGGCATACGTCGTCAAAACCTTTCCTCCAGATGCGTGCGGCACATATCCGTATACCGCGGGGCGTGGTACGCGGGTATAGGTGATTGACAGTTTATATCTACCCCCTAACGGCGAGGACAGATAGTAGTAACTTAAATGTGAGAGCGTTAGGGGGAGACTGACATCGGTAGCGTAGACCCGAGGAATGCAGGATGCGAAGCAGCGGGGGAGATGGTTAGCTTGAGCGGGAGAAACGTCGCCGCTCTCGTTTCGCGATGAGCGCCCGGGCCGGGCGCTCATCGCGGCGCTGCACAGGAGAGAGAATGAGGCGCGCGCGCTCCGTCATTTTCATACCGCGGAACTACCGTGGCGCCCCCCAGCGGAGTATGCAGCTGTTGCACCACCTGTCGTGCGCGCCGCTCCGTAGAGGATTCCTAGAGGAGAGAACGGGGGGGAACCGTAGGAGAGGAGAGAGAGGGGGGGGAGGGGACGCGCACGCGCTGTGGGGGTGTGGGACGCCGGAGCCGCTCCGTAGAGGATTCCTAGAGGAGAGAAAGGGGTTGAGCGTAGGAGAGGAGAGAGGGAGAGAGGACGCGCATGCGCTGTGGGGATGTGGGACGCGGGCGCTGCTCCTTAGAGTAGAGGATTCCTAGAGTAGAGAAAGGGGGGGTGATCGTAGGAGAAGAGAGAGAGGGGGATGAGACTGTCACTTGCTGTGGGGGGTGTAGGATGCGGGACGCGGGCGCTGCTCCGTAGAGTAGAGGATTCCTAGAGGAGAGAAAGGGGGGTGAGCGTAGGAGAGGGGGGAGGGGACGCGCATGCGCTGTGGTGGTGTGGGACGCGTGAAGGAGGGACGGACTAAGCAGTGTAATAAACATTAAAATAGCAGTCTAATAAACATTAAAATTGAGTTGCAATGATTCAGCAGCTATATTATAGCTTTGCTCAAACACGCCGGAGTACGTTGACAAATGTTACGTGCGACATTCGCATCGTCACACCGTAAATCGCACTTCGTTTCGATAATACTATCGTCTTTGCTGTAATGTGAGTTCTGACGTTATGTAAGACCATAAGTTACCCAGTGTAGTCACCAGAAGACGCCAGTTTAGTGGGCGGTCCTGGTGAGCCCACGATGTGCACACAAATACTGTGTTTAACTTCGGTCCAGCTCGTAACACTTGCCTCAAAGCCGAGATTTTCAGCATGAGCTTCAGCATTACGCTTCGCGTAACCTACATCCCAGAAAAATACAAGAATGACATTTCAACCTAGCACTGTTGATGCTGGTAGTGCTGACGTTAGTGGTGGCGGCGTTACGCAATTGTGAACTACCAGTTCACCCATTTGCATGTTTTCTATCTTCGTGAAGGCGTATAAAATTTCTACATGTGCTTACCGAGAACAACATCCATCTGCATGCTAACTTTATGCACATTTTAAAAGTGCCACAGAGAAAACATCTTCATGCATGCTTCGCATATTATTGCCAATGTACGTAGGATCTGGCGAATTTTTGGGGCGACGCACCTGAAGACCGAGCCTTGTCGGCGTGCACGCTCATAGCCCAGCTGCGAAAAGAAGCAGAGCGTCCGGCGGGTGGTGTTGGGATGTACATGAAATTACCAAGGACCGCAGTGGATCTCGACCTGCCAATAAAGAGACAATCCCACAACAGAGAACTTGCCGCACTAAAATTATCCAACGGAGCAGTCATCATGACAGTGTACCTGGCCCGAATCTCTCCCGAGGCAACCTAGAAAAGTACATCGATGTAGCAATGCACGATTATGAGACAAAGCACAAGAATGACCCCTTCGTACTAGTCGGTGACTTTAACATTGACATCACGGACAACGACTGGCTTGTACAGTATATGACGTTTCGAAATGCTCTACGATGCATTTCGTATGATTGTAAACAACCAACAACCACCATGGAGACGTGCATAGGCCTTGTCGTTGCCAACTTCAGGTTAGATCCGCTCGCAGAACCATTGGCTGTACATTTCACGGACCACAAAGCGGTGGCAATGAAAGGAAAGCGGAATCCAGAACTCAATACGACATACGAGTTATGAAGAATAAAACACATTTTATATACGGAACACGCGCGTTGTCACTCATTACTTTGAGCGAGTGGGCAAAATGTCCCGGGAGATTCAAGGTTACCGAACAATCACCGTGCTTCGCCAACTCATCATCATTCACATCGTGGATATGCGTGGATCTTTTTTCTAAAAATTAGAGTTTCTTCCGCTAAGTTGTCTCTGCCCTTCAATAAGATAAAGGTTCAGCTCAGTTGAATAACATGCCATCGCTGTTTATTTCGTTGGTTAAAATTTTAGATGCGAAGCATCTTACGCTCGGGGCTATGTCCGTCCCTCCCACGTCCGTCCCGTGTCCCGCGTCCCGCGTCCGGCCACTGTCATGAAGTAAAGAAGCACCCACTATGCGAACCAGAACACTGTAGTACAATATAAGGCCGTCAACCTCCACTACAGTCACCAGAGTCATGGCCGAGAGCACAGAGAGGCTGCTTAGCAATGGCTAGGCAGGTGGTGTGTGTCGCCCAGGTTGACTCCCTTCCTTGATCTTGCTTGCATGTGTTTGGGGGGGCGGGCTTAGTCCGTCCCTCCTTCCCGCGTCCCACACCACCACAGCGCATGCGCGTCTCCTCCCCTCCCCCTTTCTCTCCTCTAGGAATACTCTATTCTACGGAGCGGCGCCCGCGTCCTACACCCCCACAACGCATGCGCGTCCCCCTCTCTCTCTTCTCCTAAGCTCACCCCCTTCCTCTACTCTACGGAGCGTCCCCTCCCCCCTATCTGTCCTCTCCGACGCTCAGCCCCTTTCTCTACTCTAGGTATCGTCTACTCTACGGAGCGGCGCCCGCGTCCCACAGCACATGCGCGTCCTCTCTCCTACGCTCAGCTCCTTTCTCTGCTGTAGGAATCCTCTACTCTACGGAGCGGCGCCCGCGTCTGACATCCCCACAACGCATGCGCGTCCTCTCCCCCCCTCTTTCCTACGCTCACCCGCTTTCTCTACTCTAGGAATCCTCTACTCCACAGCGCATGTGCGTCCCCTCTCTCTCTCTCCTCTCGTACGGTTCCCCCCGTTCTCTTCTCTAGGAGTCCTCTACGGAGCGGCGCGTGACAGGTGGTGCGACAGCTGCATACTCCGCTGGGGCACCGCGGTATAAAAATGACGGAGCGCGCCTCATTCTCTCTCCTATGCAGCGCCGCGATGAGCGATCGGGCCGCTGCCGCGAAACGAGAGCGGCGACATTTCTCTCGCTCAAGCTAACCATCTCCCCGCTGCTTCGCATCCACACATGGCTCCCTTTAGCGGGAGATGGGGACGTCTTTTCTTTGTCTCTACATATATTTGTATCTTTTACATGGTCGCACCGTTCGGTTGGTGCGAAAAAATGTGGTAGCTTGATAGTTCGCCTATTCCACCAGGTGCGTCGCTGTCATTACTAAAGCAATCGTAGTAATTCGTTCTGTCTTATGTAATAGCTCTTAGCATCAATTTTCTCCAAATAAATGATGCGTGAAAGCTTTCGAGAATGGGTTTGTTTTGCGCGTGGGCTAGGCCCAAAGCCGGCGGAGCTCCTTATCCCACTTCCGTCACCTTTTGCACAGGAGCTACATTGTCATGTTAGCGGAGACAGAAGCAAAGTAGGAACTGAGTACCGGCCCCTACATCAGTCGCAATTTTGTATGTAGTTGTAAGGAAGGGCTTATCACCAACGTAGTGGTCGAAATGTTGACTGCTAAATAGGGTAACGAAGTAACGCAATTGAGATAGCATTTACTAACTCTTGCACATGTTACTCAGTCATAAGAGTTACTCAATCCATTCGTAGCTCGCGCATCCCAGGCTGTTATGCTAGCATAGCCAATTTGAGCAGCAACGCCACTGGTGGTGCAGGTGGTCGAAACATGCCGCCTCCAAACACCGCAAGCAGTATCGCCTGTCCACAATTTGGTTACCATAATCAGCCTACTTGGGCCACAAAGCCACCGGCAGTATAAATGTTCGAAACGCACTGCCTCCCAGCACCGAAGCTAATGTCATGAGGCTTGGCTACGGCCTGGTAATTACCAGATACCTTTATTGTAGGCTATATATCATCAAATACTTACAAAGAGGGTTCAACTGAAATTGAGGATGACGCAGCGAGCGATGGAAAGGAAGATGATAGGTGTAACCTTAAGAGACAGGAAGAGAGCAGAGTGGGTGAGGGAACAAACGGGGGTTAAGGATATCATAGTTGAAATCAAGAAGAAGAAATGGACATGGGCCGGGCACGTAGCACGTCAGCAGGATAACCACTAGTCATTAAGGGTAACTGACTGGATTCCAAAAGAAGGCAAACGCGTGAGCGGGAGAACGATAATTAGGTGGGCAGATGAGATTGTAGCGGTTGCGGCTGCCGCGTCCAGCCAGGCCAGGAGCCAGGGCGTTCTGTTCTCCTCGTGGCTCGCGCATCACGAGCCACGCGGCTGTCGTCGCAAAAGAAGACGACAGCCGCGTGGCTCGTGATGCGCGCCGGCCACCCACGCGTGTTTCCATGCGGCGATTACCCACGGCAGCTGTGACACCGCAGACTCCACACTGGCCACAATTCCGCATGCCATGAAATCTATTGTGGACAACGTCTGGCATGCTGCTCGCCCACCGATTCCAGAGACATCACCATCCATGCAACCCGACCACCCACCACATGAAAACGGACTGCAATTCCCGAGGTTCGGGACCTACCACCTGCCGTGAAGACACCGAAGACGTTTCCCCTGAGAAGGAGCTTCGGCGCCAACCTGCCGGTGAGGTCAAGGTGCTCGGTACGGTGGCATGGTGTCCTTCCTCTCACCACTCGACTTCTAAGCCCAAAAACTTGCAGCCTGGCTCCACCTAAGCTAGGCTGCAAGTGATCGATAATTTTGGCACCAGTGATCGGCGCCCTTCACACGACGCAAACGCGGCGCCTGGACCGTCTCGAACGTGCCAAGACACTGGTCACAACGATCGCACTCATCAGCCGCCTGTCGATCAGCTCCTGTCCACGGCCGCATCCGCAAACCAGAGTTTGGCTACGGCGGTTGCACCAAGCAGTATTACCGACTTCTCCGTTTCAGCGTCGCGAGACGCCCCCCCGATGCCTTCAACGTTGTCTTCAGCGCTGTCCGCGTCCACGGCACTCTCCATTGACTGGATACAGGCTTGAGCTGGCACACGCCGCCGTGGAGCGCTCTCACAGAGTTGAGCCACGCTGGATACCTGGGCGCAGGCAACTCAAGGCAGTGACCTTAGCGCATTGCAGGACGTCGCCTGCATTCAAAGTTGCATCCCCTGTAGCCAAGTCCTCGTCCTCACAGCGAAAGCGCGCGTCTTACAGTGGGGTTCCACACTGTCGACAGATTCCGCCTTCCTATTCCCGAGCCTGTCCTGTTGTACCCCGAGCTCCTCGTCCACAACGACACTCTCAGCCTCGACCCCCCGAGCATTCCATTTGACCCGATCAGCTAACCACGGACTGTCTCTGGACCTCTCATCCGACATTACACGAACTGCCGTACATGTACATAGTATATGCTCCTTCAGTTCCTCTTTTGTATATACGTTTCAAATCACGCAAAGCGCTAGGGGGGGGAAGCGATGTAGCGCCGCGCTGCTGCGCAAAAGAAGACGACAGCCGCGTGGCTCGTGATGCGCGAGCCACGAGGAGAACAGAACGCCCTGGCTCCTGGCCTGGCTGGACGCGGCAGCCGCAACCGCTTCGCTTCGCCCGCGTCCCAATAAATTTGAGACCACGGCATAGCCTCGTCAGCCACCGTCTCGTCTTCCCTTGCGCAACAAGATTAAGAAGTTTGCTGGTATAACGTGGCAGCAGAAAGCACAGGACCCGGTTGATTGGAAGAACGTGGGAGAAGCCTTTGCCCTGCAGTGGGCGTAGTCAGGCTGATGATGATGATGCCTATCAAACCTATGTAGTAGTGACATCAAAGCAGGTGTTCTAGCTTCTGACGTAAGCGATCATCTTCCGATTTTTTGCGTAATCGAAATGAGCTACAATTTCGAAAATGCAAGTCGCGAAGCTCACTTTCATCGCAAGATTAATGATCAAACATTTTGAAATTTTAGGCTGTTGCTGTTGAAATAATGATGGCAAGATGTTTATCGTGCTGGGAGGGCTTACAATATATTCTTGCAGCGTATGCGTCACTACTATGATACTTCCACGGCGGCTGGATAAAAAAGAAGGTGGCACCGGTTGAGGGCCGCCGAAGTGGCGTCTGGGGCCTAGTTCACCTCGCGCCCGCTCTGGCGCCTCTGCTCGTCCCACGGAGAAGCGCTTCCACATGCACTGGTACGCGCGACAGTGACTCTAATCAGGCCTTAAATAAAGCGTTTTGTAGTTGCACATCACAGGTTGAATACTGAAGTCGTTATTAGAAGGGCCTATTGCCCCACATATGTGAAAGGTTTGCCCTAGGAGTGCCAATGTTTCGTAGTGTGGGCCGCAATGCTCTCCATGAATACTGCCCGCTTGAATCATCTGCAGCGAAAAGTGTCACTGATCCCCCTTAAGGGCCTATCCACGCGCTACCCGCACACCCGCACCGCACGTGGCGGGACAGCTGCCGCACGCAAGCGGAGGGCGAAATAGCGAATCGGCGACGCTCTTTCGCCCTCCACTTGCGTGCGGCAGGTGTCCGGCCACATGCGGTGCGAATGTGCGTGTAGCGCGTGGATATACCCTAATGGGGAGGCAATCGCAGGGCAGATTCCAAGGGCTGACGTATGGGCCTACCGAAGCGCACCACGAAATCACAGACAATTTAAACCGTAGGTCCTTTCGGTGCGCCAGCGAAGGCCGGCTGTGGTCCAAAGACCGAGTTAGAGCCAAGAGTTGACAACAGAAATAAAATGTATTCTCAGATAAGGCAGTACAAGCATCACACAAACTTGCACACTCGGCTGGTATCAATTGCAACTCACAACATCCCTTAGATGGTGTTTAAAACAACGGGAACAAACTTACCGCGCTACAAGTGCAACTATCCAAAAACACTTAAAGCCCTTGAATATTCACTAAACGTGTGCAGCCCCCAATTCTTCGAACGCTTCTCGAATATTTCTCTTCCAGGAAACACTCAAACGTACTCCAGCGCTGATCGTCGTCTCGGCGACACTATTAAAAAAAAAAACAAAAAAAAAAAAACAGAGCTCCCACGGCGTCATCACTCGATTCTTCAAGATCGACTGACCGCACTACAATGACTAGACGACTCACCCGAACAACATAACTGACATAACCTCTTCGATGACTTCAACACCCCGTCCACACTCCATCACCTCTCGTTTGGAGTTTTTCAGCTTCGCGAACATTCGATGTTATTGTTCGGCACGAAAGGGATTCGTCTCGCCGGTCCGTCTGCGGTGGTCGACCCCAACAGAGGCCCCACTACCATGCGTTTCTTTCATCGAGCGGCCGTGCCTCTACGATGTCTCGAATTCTCCCGATCTGCGCAGGCGTTAGGCTGTCGCGACGGCGTCTTCGGTTGTAGAGGGAAAGGGCGCGCCCTGGGCGCCTTTTGATACTTGTTTTCTTTTCTCGTTGCGCGCGACCGTCGGCGTGGCGATTATTTGATGCTGTCGTCTGGAGGCGGCGGCGCACGTCTGATTTGGCACTCGTTCGTGACAAAAAGTGCTCTATTACGAATAATACGCTTCCCGACACTGTAGATCGCAGGGGAATACGTGCTAATTCAAAGTACCATCTCTTCTCGCGTTGGAACTGCTCAGTGGCACACAACAGCTTGGCGGTGTGGTGCACGCTATGAGCGCGCCACTCAGTGCCACCATGCAATGACCAATCGTATTTGCTCACTTGCGTGGACAGATTCACACGCTGGGTTGAAGCCGCGCCCATCGCAGACATCACTGCTGACACAATCGCTCGCGCGTTCCTGTATAACTGGGTCGCTCGCTTCGGCGCACCATCGACAGTTACAACTGACCGCGGAAGGCAGTTTGAATCTGCTCTTTTTGCTAGCATAACACGGCTGATAGGCACCTCTCCCATCAGAACGACTGCCTATCAACCTCAGAGCAACCGCATGGTAGAACGTTTTCACCGCCAACTCAAAGGAGCTCTCATGGCAGCCTAGGGGGCACAGCTGGACAGAAGCGCTACCGCTCGTCCTTCTTGGCATCAGAACAGCAGTGAAGACTGACATTGGCTGCAGTGCCGCAGAGCGGGTCTACGGGACCACGCTCCGCCTGCCGGGCGAATTTTTCACACGCAGTGGAGATGAAAGCCCCATTTCTGCCTGAGACTACGCCAGCCGTTTACGCGACATTTTGGGTAGGCTTCGTGCCAAGCCGCCTCGTCAACCGACGCCGCGACCTACTTATATGCCCTCGGAACTGTGGTCATGCTCCGATGTCTTTGTGCGGCACGACGCAGTGTCGCATCCTCTCCAGCCACCGTACGACGGGCCGTACAATGTCCTCAACCGCTCCAGCAAGCAATTTACAGTGGACATCCGCGGTCGACGCGAGGTGATGTCTACAGACCGCGTAAAACCTGTCCATATTGAGTGCTCAGAGCAGGCATTTCCGGGGGTCACAGCGTCTCCCACGAGAGCGACAACAGAAACTGCTACTTCATCGCGAACAACGCGTAGTGGGAGGCGCATCACGGTGCCCGTTCGCCTGAACCTTTAAAACTCACGTCACCAGCTCACTGGGGAGGGAGTGATGTGGTGCACGCTATGAGCGCGACACTCAGTGCCGCTCTGGAGGTGTGTTTAGACTTTGTGGCCGCGCCCCGTCACGCGCCGCAGTAACCGGAGCCTGCCTGCGCGCAGGCATCCTTCTCCCCTGGCCCATCGGCGTTCCGGCATCCCTCTCTCCGAGAGAACGGAAAATAAAACTCAGTTATGGTTTGGGATTCGTAGCTTTCGGGTGAATCAATCCTCGCCTGCGCTAGCATCCCACAGCGGCATCACACCACTGGAAAAAGCTGTCTGGCGCACGCGTGCGCACCAGAGAACCGTACTCAAGCACAAGAAACATGAGGCAAGCTGCCCCCACACACGATCACACACGAAAAAAAAGCACGAGAAAGCACACGAAAAAGCACACGGAGGACACGCATAAATCCTGAGGCAACGCCATTGTAAGACGAAGTCTCGTCTGCTTTGAAGACTGGAGTACTGGCGCCCTCACTAAAAAAATTAGGCCGATCCGAAGTAGCAGGGGAACCGATGTTATGCGAAGCATCCGGAGGTGAGGTGACTGGGTTGCAATTTTTGTATTGAGGAAAACGTTATGAAATGACGCTAAGAATATGTGCAAAGGTTGCACGCTCAGACGTGTTGAACAGTCGCATATGCTTCATACAACCAGTTGTTTACAGTTGCGTAACAATGCCAACAGAAACATGAATATTGCCAACACCAGAAGCCGTAAGCTGATATGTAGAGCTTGTGCTTGCAAGGATGGTAGCACTGGATAGTGCTACGTAGACCAACTACAATAGATGGCGCTTAAGTATACAACTGACGTTAACCCGACACGACTCTTTCGTCATAGGAGTACGTATGTAATGTTTATAAAATTAGATAGCCAGCACTGCAACCACAGTATGCGTTGCACCAACATTACGCCTGCATAGAGCGTTCTTCCAAAGCAGTTTCGAGACCTGACGTGGCTCTGTGGTAGAATGCTTGCTTGCCACGCATAATGCGTGGGTTCGATTCCTGCTGGGACTCTGATTTCTATTCTTTGTGTTCCTCGCGTCAATGCCGCCGATGTCGCGTTTGAATTACCAGTGTCAACGCGTTTAAATTACCAGTGTAAACGCCACCGATGTCAGTTTCTCCTAACGCTCTCGCATTTAAATTACCAATGGCTCTTGTCGCCGTTCCTGGGTAGATA
>JALIZH010019796.1:0-54780 GCA_030522465.1 Rhipicephalus appendiculatus | reverse complement strand
GATAGACATTGATTACAAATTTTGGTAGACATTGATGACATATTTGCCGGTGCTATTTAAATTTCTCGTGACTGCCGATTCGTACGATGGTTACACGGTTTGGGGTGCTCACACGAAATTCGATGGGTTCGATGCCAGCCGCGGCGGTCGAATTTCTATAGAGGCAAAATTCAAGAGACCTGTGTAGGTTGAAACGCAACAGATGTTCGCAGAGATTCATTGTATATGATGCGCGTTGGTAGCTCTTCTGGTATTTAGCAGCAAGAAAGACAAAGTAAGAAACATGGTTGTTCCCTCCGTCATAGGAATCGGTATAACACGAAAGTAAAACGTGTCCTTACAGAAGTAGCTGATTGTTTGCTTTACATTGAACAGAGTTTGCAAAATGTATATTATTCTTTGGCAGGTATAGCACCGCTCAGCGTGGATGCACCCATGTTGACGCTGGGTGATATATCTCCATCCCAGCGATTGACGTAAATGATCAATGATTAAAAAAATAGCAGTTGTTCCATGTACGAATACAACAGATGAGCGAAGCTCCTTAGAAATGGGACGCAAGTGGCTATGTACGTTTTGAAACTGCTTAACCATTCGAAGGATGCAAGGCAGATTGTAATTTCGGTGTCTCGGTTGATGCCAATGATCTTGCAAAAGTAGCTTTCGCTGAAGGTGTCTACATTGGGTCGTATTTCCAGTACTCGCAGAAACTGTCGAACCCACAGTGCCTCTACTGTCGGAGGAAGGAAGAGATTGTAGCACGGAGGAAACTGTAGTCGTCCATGGCAGCAGAGCGTGCGTGTGGCACAGGGAGAACACTGGCTACATTAAAATGCGAGGTGTTTTTTTTTTTGGCGCCACGCGCCTTGTTTGCGCGCGGAGAGCGTCTGCTGCGCTCGGTGCCGAAACGCGCGTTCACCGGTTTGAGGGGAGAGCGCAGAGACAAAGAAAGAGGGAGAGTGAGACTAATCTGCCTCATTTTCGCATGCGATCGTATTCTCGCGCTTCACGCATCGTGCAGACGCCATCCGCGTAGCAGCGCTCATAATGCTCGTTTATCCTCCCGCGTGAGAAGGAGACGCCACAGCTGGCACCTTGCCAGGGAGCTTCAACGGCGAACGGGTGCCGGCCTAAGGAGCTTCGCTCCTAACAAACTTTGTGGTAGCTGTAGTAGTTAAAGGCGACAACGTAACCAGAGAATGCGACGCAGAACTCAGCTAAGGTGTCCTACCCGCAACATGTTAAGGAGTTATTGAACGCCAAAACAGGACTAGAGAGAAACGCAACGCGCGTCATGTGTCCCCTGTAGCCCGGCCGCGATATTTATCGGGCGGGGAACGCTTTTACCATGGGTGGTACAGCCACGCGAGGCAGCAGCGCGTCGCAGAGCTATTTGCAACGCAGTTACAAAATGGGCCCACGAATATGGCATTTCCATTTTAATGTGTCACTAAACGGCCAGTGAAACACCGTCCTTAGGCAAAAACGTGCGATATATATTCTGTAAACATGATTCTGAATTTCATTGACGTCACGAAAGTGACGCGGGAACGAACTTACGGTTACAGAGTTCATATAGTGTGTACACAGAGATCTTCAGGACCGTCTGCTCGAGCAGGAACTTTGTGCGAAGCGTCACCACGAACCGGCACTAACCGGAAGTTTGACCCAACAAACGCGCAGGCTTGCTTCGCTGAGTCGTCTTCCAGCAGAAATTTATACTTTGGATAGAAAGACTATCATGTCATTGGAACTTAAAGACCACAAGGCAGGGGCAACAAGCCCCTTTGGCCTTGGGTTCACACAGACAGCACACGCGAACTGACCGTTTTCACCTTCGTGAATTTGTTTCATCCTGATTTGCCACTTCATTCATTCGCGTTATTTGCGGCAGCTAGGGCTATCTTTGGGAAATAAGTAATAAATTCTTTCGAATGAAACTCATACAGGAGGAGCAGGTTTCAAGGTCAGTCACGCTCACCTTTCTCTAGGTGAGCCCCTTGTGTCCTTTCATCACGCGCCGTAATCCGAAAATCAGGCTAGTTGAACCCAAACAGAAAGTCGAAGCAGTTGCTGACACTAAGCGCTAGGTGCGCCAGGGTGGATTAGGCCCCTGGTGTGGATGGGATTAGGTCCCTGGTGCGGATGGGTGTGTGTGCTCTTTTCTTTTTTTTTCCCTCTATGTGAACGGAGTTACGCCGTCCACTCCGTTGCATTTTATGGTGATAGCAATTATATGGACACTCTCGGCTGATTTTCGCCGTCGCCGTCTCTCGACGCCGTCATGTCCCGGATATGTATATGTATGTCTATATATAAAAAGGCATAAAGAAAAAGAGATCAGGAGAAAAATATTCCAAACCCCTTGACTTATCCGAATACCAGGCAGGTGTATTGACCGCTATACTAACGAGGATCCCAACCCTGGCTTTCTCCACAAGCTTTACCCTGATGTTTACTTAACACGTCTACGAAATGTGGCGGTTTAGCCACCTTACACCACATACTCTGGCAGTGCCCTTCGGTACGTGGGACTGATACAGCATCGGCCAGCAAGTGGGGCTCCACTCAGAAGAGTCCGGACATACAATCACAACTTTGGGCTGTGCAGAGGGCCCACGATGCGGCAGTAGGTCTCGGCCTCACTGTGCCGTCGTGGGAGCGGCGCGCCGTGTGATAGCGCACGCCTTCGGACATGTATTAATAAAGTTTTCCAAACCAAACCAAAACCAAACCCCCCTGACCGGGAATTCGAACCAGCGACCCCTCGCTCGTCAGACTGCTGCGCCAGCCAACACAGCCACACGCCATGCTCGTGCCAGCGATATAACGGCGAGCAATTCATATGCACCATTTGCCGCTGGCGGTACGCATATCTCGGAACAGCTTCAGCGTGTTTTCTACCACGCAACGCTTTTACTGTTTCTTTCAAATTGAAAACTGCCCTTCAGATGCGCACGAAAAAGTGGCTCCCTTCTGTACCACTCATGATGTAGAAGGGGAAAAAAAGAACACCGGGTAGATTTGGCGTCAAACTCCACCGCGTGGCAGGAGACGCAGAGGGGTCATTCCACGGGCTGCAGTTAAAAAAAAGAAATATCAAACAGCGTGGAAAAGTCATATAATCATATAATCAATCCTTGGCCAATTCCTCTGAGTGCCTATGAGCCATATCAGACGCAACAACAACAGCGTCGGCTTCTGCATTGTGGACACTCGCAGCGCTTTGCTCAACTACAAACACGTAACTGCGACAGTTGTTAGTTCACGCTTGTCCTGTGTATACGTATGCGTCCTTTTCTAGCATCCTTTGTGCTGCGGCAGCGCGTTGTAAGTATCGATCGAGCTGCTTGTTGTTCTTCGTATGACAAACTAATTTCTTACTATCGCATTCATTGTTTCGCCCTAGTGGCGAAACTATGACTTTTTCTGTAGGTGTAATCCCTAGGAGTGTTCACCAGTGCCGGTTGTAGTCAAGCCAGCTAGTGGGGAACACTCTTTTTTGCGAGAAGGCGCCACGTGGCACGTGATCTTTGAAGTGACGAATAAACTCTCACATGCTAACCTAAGGCATTAGGGCGGCCGGCGCCATACTCTGGCTATAAATGAACAAAAGAAGGGGAATATCTCAATAGTCCAAATGTGTTGCCTTAAGGACACCCAGGGGGTACATCCGGTGCGCCCAAAAGGGAGAATGATGGCGTACAGTGGGCACTTCGCAGAAGAACTTGCAGTAGGCGTTCTAGAACAGTTTTAAACGGGGAATCGTACGAACGCAGACGTGCAATTTTTCGTCGCACGCTTGAGGATTCCACCGCGAAGTGCAGTCAGCCGAGTCAGTAGCGTAGCCAGCAATTTTTTTCGGGGGGGGGGGGGGTTCAACCATACTTTATGTATGTTCGTGCGTGCGTTTGTATGTGTGCGTGCATATATACGCAAGCAAAACTGAAAAATTTCGGGGGGGTAATTTGAACCCCCCCCAACCCACCCCCCCCACCTTGGCTACGCCACTGAGCCTAGTGATTGAGGCGACGATGCGAACGGGGCCCGATTAGGCTATCCCGTCCGACTCTTGAAGGCGAAGCTCTTGCATCCTTGATAATTTTCGAACAACTTATACGTCACAGAAATTGAGCTTATCCATCTATCTATAATCAATCAATCTATCTACCTATCTATCTATATCTCTGTCTATCTGTATATCTATCTATCTATCTATCTATCTATCTATCTATCTCTATCTAACCGCCTTCGACTGCGGGCTCTCCGAACCGTACCGTTCAAGGGACACTAACGAACAAAACGATTTTTCTAGCTTGGTAAACTACTCTTTCACGATACCGATGACACCAGGCTTGCGGCGAGAAGACGCTTAGTAAGCGAGAAAACGCGCAAAGAGAAAATTTGGGAGGCGATACCACCTTGAAGTTTCCGCCTCATTCGCCGTGACCTCGCATATTTTGATGGTGCCTATTAGGGCCTACGCGGTTCCTAGTCAGTAAAAATCAAGTACATTTCCTCTGAGGTGGCCATAAACTTAACATACCAAATTTGAGGGGATTTTGTTGTGACAATGGCGCCGAAATACGATAAATACAGATTGAAAATCGTGAAGTCACGCGTGGCTACTACAGCGCGAAATTTAAAAACGAAACTTTGAACTGAACTTCATTTTCTCTTCACGTCCCAGGGATATAATACTGCTCGATTTGGCTTTCGTTCACTTTCGCGCTTTTTTTGGTGACTTCAATTTATTTTCTGATTTGATGTGTATTTTCTTATTTGATGTGAACCCCTTAAATGTGCATCTGAGAAACATCGAAGGACTGTTACATTAACATGGTCAAAAATTCAGAGATAGCCTTTAAGGTGAAATGAGAATGTTTATAAATTTACACTTTGCACTCAATGCTGAAGTTTTCCACGAAACAAAGCTAACAATAACAATAATGTTCGTACTCTAGTTCAGTGTACTTCCAATGCATACTCTCTCCATTACATTTTGTGAATAGAAAGGTGTCTTTAGGCAAAAGGTCTACAATACATTTCTATTAGGCGTGATGACGAAAATTTGTATTGACGTCACGCACAAGTGACGTGGAAACGCACACATAGATATAAAGTGCAGATGGTGTTTGGAAAGTGGCCGCCAGGTCTGGCTCTAGAAAGAGACCTTTTTGTGAGTTGCATCGCCACGTACATGGGCCAGCGGTGAGTCCTGCTTGGCTGAACACGTACCCGTGCCTGGCTGAACCTTGTTCCAGGAGAAGTTAATCCAAGACACTCCGAAAATACCGGGTTAATAGAACTCTAATGCCACATGTCAGAGGCAACGAACCCCTTTCGCTTTGGCTTCACGTACATGATAACCCCCCTGATTGACGCGTTCGGTAGAGATGAGACATCGCATTTTTCTGAGCACGTCTTCCCGATTTAACGTTTTGCTGTTCTTTCCATTCTTCGATATTTTCGTTTCTTTTCTTGTTGCTTTCGAAAATCGAGGTGGCTAGGGTAACTGTTGTGCATTACCTCCCACCTGATTTCAATGCTGAATTTCGCAGTCGATCTTTAGGCCAAGGAGGCACACCGTGTTAATCCGTGTCCTGACGCGAGGCTTACTCGAACATATCGCCATAATACACTAGCACGAGGCTAATGAAGCTCAGTGCGAATTAAGCGTTAGTGATATTCTCGAGGACTCAGCATTTTAAGTCCTCCGTTTAATTTAATTCCGCAGTTAAGTCCTCGAGAATGTCAACACAGACACGCTCGACGACTACAAAATGAGATTTGCATTTCCCTAAATTAAATTTAAAGTGCGAAGGAAGACGAGTTGGACGAGTTGGGATTTCGTTGTGAAGGGCATTTCCACGAAAAAACACGGAAGAAACCACGGTCGCCTGGTTTCGTGCCTTCATATCCGTGTTTTCTTCCCGCGAATGCGGAAGGAGGACTGCCAGCACTCGTTGTCGCCCCCAATTAGAAGATGGCCACCTCAACATTGTATCAGAACACATTTATGGCCCGAAATAAATCGTGTCAGCGTAACCGATAGCAGGGCCCAGTTGGAAGTCTGGCGGGAACACAGTGCCAGAGCAAAGTTATGCAACCGTGCTTTATACGCCAGCCAATCGACCGACGAAAATTGCGTAAGCCGATTTTGCGTTAATTGCTGCTGTCATTGTGGAACACACACAACAACGCAGGCACTGCAAGAGATTCCACAATCTCACTAGAACTATATTCCAGCGCCACCAGAAAGACGACCTTCTCGAAACTGCAAAACTGCTAACTCTAATCAACCCGAAGCGACTTCTGTGTTGCAGATAAGGCACAAGTCGGCAGAACTGACAGGCCGGCAACACCTTGTGCGTGCAATATAGTCAGCGCAATTATATTCCAGAACTATGGCGAGACTGCTTAGAGGAGCTTTTTTCGGGACATTGGCAAGGTTAAAGCAGCATGAACAGCTCCGCACGTAGGGTTCCCTTGGGACTGCGCGGCCGTATCAGTGACCTTGTGATCTTCCACGAGGCGTTCGGCATTTCAAACTATCTCTACCGCTTGAAACCTTCATCTGTCTTCTGCTCAAGACAAAGAACAACAACGTGGCTAACCATATTCAATGATGCATGCGGCAACCGGGTGACATGAGCATGCAAGTGGAATCTGACGCTTACTGTCGGTGGCCGAAAAAGACCGATGTACGCTGAACACCACACTAACAGACAATATTTTTGAATGGATGGTGCGAAGATGTGTATCATTGGAGAACCTAGTCTCGACGAGTCCCCTACTCGCATCTTTTGTTTCATTTTCACAGCTTGAAATGACTTTTTTGTGCTTGTCTTTTCGGCGAATGAAAATGTAACACAACTGGGGGGCGTAAAGGTATCATAGCAACACGTGGTTATTTACCAACCACATCAAATACAACACCCTCGTGATTATTCCAGACAAGATGGCTAATTTCTCATCAGCAGCCTGCACGAACGTGCTGGGGTACGTGCGAAAGGCTAGACCTCAGCAAATGTTTGTCAGGAATCACCACCTTGTTAGGAAACTACAAGCGCTACTGGGGGAGACCGCTACCCACGACAACCCAACATTCTACGTCTAAAGAACGCCAACGGTTACACGATATTCAAAAAGCGTCACTTTCAAACAGAGGTTTCTCTTCATGCGACGGTGAGCCACTACCATGAGCACTGTGTGTACTTTTGTACGTTTTCTTTTCCTGAAGATGGTCAACAGCGAGTAGGCGAAAGACAGCTAAATCAATTTGATGAGCGTATGTCCATTGGTAGTGCGGAAATAATTCTCCAAGGTCTTAAGTGTAATTGTGTCAGTAGCTCAACTTGTCGCAGCAACTCCGCTGTCGCAGCAACTCCGCAGCAACTCCGCTGTCGCAGCAACTCCGCTGCGAAGTGTCGCAGCAACTCCGCTGGATCTTCGAGAGACCACATGCAGTGGTATGCATATTTTCAGCGAGCTTGTAACTTCGAAACCATCGCAATTCCTGTTTGGCAAGAGCGCATTTGAGTGCAGCATGAAGTTTGCCCCTTTGATCATTCAGATGTCGCAAACTTGCACTGCCAACGCGGCTGAAGAGGTGGATACCAGCGAACCTACTCTTTGTTTTAGATGCGAAGCAGCTTGAGGCGAAGTTCAATCCGGCGGTGGTGGTGGTGGTGTGCGTCCTGACCACCCTTACTGCGCATGCGCAAACCCTTTCAGAAAAAAATAAAACACCTCCTCTCTCTCCTCTACGCATTCCTGCCCGCGGTGACGGCACCCTCACTGCGCATGCGCGTCCATTCCCTCGCTCCCCTCCTACGCTCCCCCCCCTCTCTCCTCTAGGCATCCCTCCCAGCGGCGTCCACACCTCCACTGCGCATGCGCGTCCCCGCTCTCCCTCCTCCGCTCCCCCCTTCTCTCGCCTCGCGACGCCGACGCAGGCAGCGTTTGCTAGCGAGTTTCTTGGTTCTGCTCGCGCTGCACAACGGTTCACTAACCACCCCGTATATATGGCACTGGATCTTGACCTGCAAGGTAGTGCCGGTGGGAGATTTCTCCTGTGCGTTGTTCAACAATCAAAATTCGCAGCGTGCGCGGTAACTAAAAGCGGACTGCGGGTCTCTGTGTCCCGTCGGAGTCGTCTGTCTCTCATTGCCCATTAGCAGCAATTGGCATGTTCCAGTAGGAAACACCGGTCCATCACTGCGTGCTTTGCGCCTCCCCAGGGTTCTCTTCTGCGCAACTCTGCGATGAGCGCCAGCGTCAACGCCGTCGCCAGTGTAAGCGTTAGCGCCCGCTGCTTCGCATCTACACATGGTTCCCTTTAGCGGGAGATGGTGTAATTTTTCTGTTGTCGCCGTGTGTACATTCAAGAAATGGCAGTATGAAGGGTGGGCTGTATACTTTAAAAGTAGAGTAGATACCTATTAGGTTATTTTAACGCGATAGCGTTAAGGAGCTCGTCTCGCAGAAATCCCGGCGTCGGCGTCGGTGCCGGCTTCGGTGTCGTTGGTTGTGAGCGAAAAATCATCATCTTGTCCGTGACCGAAAAATCGAGAAAGATGCAAATAAAATAAATAATAAAAATTTGCGGGTCCGAATGAGGATCGAACCCAGGCCGCCTGCGTGGCAAGCAGGTTTTCTACCAGACAGCCACGCTTGTGCTTGGGCCCACACATAAAATACCTTCCTCTGCTTGGAATTGCAGTGAAAATAACTTTCATACTTTACACACACTCCCGTCCAGTATACAGGCGTCACAATACAACATGTAATATCGCAGTAGTATTACGTGTTCCAAACCTACATTGCCTTCGGGCGTCAGAAAATGTGAACATCATAACTACATTGTGGTTCAAAGCCGTCCACCCATTACAAAAGGCACACACGTTACTGTGCGTATTCCCTTAAGACCACGTAGGGGTGCATCGCAAGTTCGAAAACATTTCCCGCATTTCCCGCGCATAATTGCTGGTGGTTTAAAGCACGCTACCCATTACATAGTATGAACTAAGTGATTGAAGTACGTACTAAGGACAGGATATCACTATCGCGTTCAGCTCTTAAAGGCGAAGCTTAAGTGTCCTCCAATTTTTAGATGCGAAGAACGTAATTCTCTGGGCTTTGTCCGTCCCTCCCTCCCGCGTCCGGTCACTTTCAAGAAGTAGGGAAGCACCCACTATACGAACCAGAACACTGTAGTACAATAAGGCCGTCAACCACGACCACAATCACCAGAGTCATGGCCTAGAGCACCGAGTGGCTGCTTAGCAACGGCTAGGCAGGTGGTGGATGCAAGCAAAGAATAACACGCACTACCGGTGCTGTGTCGCCCAGGTTGACTCCATTCCTTTATCTTGCTTGCATGTGCATGCGGGGGGATTTGTCCGTCCCTCCTTCCCGCGTCCCACACCCCCCACAGCGCATGCACGTCACCTCTGCCTCTCTCCCCCTCTCCTACTCTCCCCCCTTTTAGATGCGAAGCATCTTATGCTCGGGGCTCTGTCCGTCCCTCCCGCGTCCCGCGTCCCCCGTCCCGCGTCCGGCCACTTTCATGAAGTAGGGAAGCACCCATTATGCGAACCAGAATACTGTAGTAATACGAAGGCCGTCAACCACTATCACAGTCATCAGAATCATGGCCGAGAGCACAGAGAGGCTGCTTAGCAATGGCTAGGCAGGTGGTGTCTGTCGCCCAGGTTGACCCCATTCCTTGAGTCATGACCGAGAGCACATAGAGGCTGCTTAGCAATGGCTAGGCAGGTGGTGTCTGTCGCCCAGGTTGACCGCATTCCTTGATCTTGCTTGCATGTGTTTGGAGGGGGGCTTAGTCCGTCCCTCCTTCCCGCATCCCACACCACCACAGCGCATGCGCGTCCCCCTCTCTCTCCTACTCTCACCCCCTTTCTCTCCTCTAGGAATCCTCTACTCGACGGAGCGGCCCCCGCGTCCCACACCTCCACAGCGCATGCGCGTCCCCTCCCCCTCTCTCCTCTAGGAATCCTCTACTCTACAGAGCGGCTCCCCGTGTCCCACACCCTCACAGCGCATGCACGTCCCCTCCCCCTCTCTCTCCTCTCCTACACGCCCCCCTCTCTCCTCTCATGCACGTCCCCCCCCTCTCTCTCTCCGTCCTGTCCTCTAGGAATCCTCTACGGAGCGGCGCGCACGACAGGTAGTGTGACACCTGCATACTTTGCTGGGGGCGCCATGGTAGTTCCGCGGTATGGAAATGACGGAGCTCGCGCGCCTCATTCTGTCTCCTGTGCAGCGCCGCGATGAGCGCCCGGACCGCTGCCGTGAAATGAGAGCGGCGACGTTCCTCCCGCTCAAGCTGATTATCTCCCCGCTGCTTCGCATCCACACATGGTTCCCTTTAGCGGGAGATGGGGGTAGTTTTTAGATGCGAAGCATGTTATGCTCGGGGCTCTGTCCGTCCGGCGTCCCGCGTCCCGCGTCCCCCGTCCCGCGTCCGGCCACTTTCATGAAGTAGGGAAGCACCCATTATGCGAACCGGAACACTGTAGTAATATGAAGGCCGTCAACCACTACTACAGTCATCAGAGTCATGGCCGAGAGCACAGAGGGGCTGCTTAGCAATGGCTAGGCAGGTGGTGGTTGTCGCCCAGGTTGACCCCATTCCTTGAGTCATGGCCGACAGCACAGAGAGGCTGCTTAGCAATGGCTAGCGAGTTGGGTCTGTCGCCCAGGTTGACCACATTCCTTAATCTTGCTTGCATGTGTTTGGAGGGGGCATGCGCGTCCCCCTCCCCCCTCTCTCCTACGCTCACCCCCTTTCTCTCCTCTAGGAATCTTCTACTCTACGGAGCGGCCCCCGCGCCCCCACAGCGCGTCCCCTCTCTTACGCTCACCCCTTCCTCTCCTCTAGGAATCCTCTACACTACGGAGCTGCTCCCACGTCCCACACCCCCACAGCGCATGCACGTCCCCTCTCTCTCCTCTCCCACGATGCCCCCGTCCTTTCCTCTAGGAATCCTCTACGCAGCGGCGGGCACGACAGGTGGTGTGACAGCTGCATACTCCGCTGGGGGCGCCCGCTGGGGGTGCCCCCAGCGGGCGCCCCCAGCGGGCTGCCGCGGGTTGCCGCGTAGTGCCGCTAGAGGACGGACGTGTTTTTCGTGGGCTCCGGAATGACAGCGACAGATAAGTTTTTTTCTGCATGATTCAAGCTTGCTTTTATTAGTTATATGAGTACATAACCCACTAGATTGAAGATTAATTGGGGTCACAACTTTGTACTGTTTCTTGTGTGACAGTCGCTTGGCTTTTTTTTTCTTTTTTTTCGGCCACCACGTGGCTGAAGGGTACACAAGTGCTTTGAAGCATACTGGCGGAGTTTTGTGGTACCTTTTGGCTTTGAGTGCATGTAATCCGAAGTGTGAACGATCTGGCCATGGTCAAAAAGACCGTAAAGTGTTCAGGGTGCGGAATGGGATGGAAAATAGAGGATGACAAGGCAGAACAAGCTGACGCCAAGTGTAAGCAATGTGAGTTAGAGGCGAAAATGGAAATAATGATGGCTGCCCAGAATGAGCTCAAGGTAAAAATCGCCGAGCTGGAGAATGCGTTGGTGACAGAGCGAGAAAAAACGATGGCTATGGGAGAAAGGCTAAAGTCAGCTGAGGAAGGGTTAGCGAAGGCAGTCATGGTGAACAAGGAAGCAAGCGACGGCGGGAACAGGGGGGCATCAACCGCCATAGTGGGAGACGCGAAGGTGGAGACAGGTTTGGGGAAGACAGGTGCAGGGGGCACAGGACCCAGTTTCCGCGAGGTGGTTTTGGGGATGGGAGGGAGCAAAACAGCGGCGGTTGCGCGAGCTGGTGACCGAGGCAGTGGCCAGGTGCGGGACAGTCCAGCAGAAAAGTCGGATCACGTTATAATGGCCGGGGACTCGAATTTAGCTAGATGCGCAGAAGCAGTCAAGGAAAGGGTGAGAGGCGACAAGCGAGTTTTAATAGGGACGTTCCCGGGACGTAGGCTGGGATCAGTGATGAGACAAGCTAGCGCAGAACTCGCAACTAAAGCTAATGGACGTAACCTCGTGATAATTGCGGGAGGTCTAAACGACGTCTTGAATGAAGAATCAGCCGAACTAGCGACCACATTGGCGAAAGGGGTCGATGACATGCGCGCCATTTCCCCTCAGGTGCAGATAGTGGTATGCACAATACCGGAAGTACCGGTGCGTGACGGCAACCTGCAAAGAGCGGTTGTCGACGCAAACAAAGAGATATGGCGGATGAGTCGAGAGAAGAGCATCGAGGTAGTGGAAATAAACAGAGAGGTACACAGGTGGGGTGGTTTTCGAAGAGACGGAATACACTTCAATAGGAGGCTTGGTCATGAGGTGATTTGGCGACTTGCAGGACGCGCAGTAGCTTTTTTTGGGGGGCACGCGGGCCCTTCGGTGTCCAGGGTAGCGTGTAATGAGGACAACAACCAGGGGGACTCTGTGACAGGTAGTATAGCGAAAAACCAGAGAAAAGGTAAAAGAAGGGAGAAGGCGCGTGTCGCAATTGGTTACATTAACATGCAGGGTGGCAGAAAAAAGGCAAAATTGTTAGAGATTGAGGGACAGTTAAACAAGGAACAGATAGGTGTTTATGCGGTTACAGAAATACACCTTAGAGACTTGGAAGAGCCACCACATATTGACACTTACATTTGGGAAGGATGCAACAGGGTCATATCAGAAAGGAGAGGTGGGGGGTGTTGGAAAGCTAATTCATAGCAGAGCAAAGTGGGATAGAGTGAAGCAAACGTGTTCAGAGCACCTCTGGGTTTCGGGCACAGTAGGTGGAAAGAAAACGTGGCTAGGTGTAGCTTACTTGTGGACGGGGAATAACTGCAGAGAAAAGAATCTGGAAATAGTGAAATGCATAAGCACCGATATTAAAGAATTTGGTCATGATGCCGAAATAATCCTTCTAGGGGACATGAATGCACACATACATGACCTTGACGGATATTCAGACTCCAATGGCAAGTTATTGCTAGATCTCTGCGAGCAATATAGTCTTGAAATAGTTAACGCGGGGCCTAAGTGTGAGGGACACATCACGTGGGAAGTCGGAAACAGGCAGTCGAGCATTGATTATTGTCTCATGACAGAAGGAATCTATGACAAACTTAGAGAGATGAGAATAGACGAGGAAGGCATTAACAGCTTGGGTAGTGATCATAAACGCATAACATTACAAATGGGATATAAAACTGAAAATAAGAACCTAGAATCGAACATTGGCAGCTCATATTTAAATGAGAAACAAATAACTAATATAGCCGCAAGAGTCGAGGAAGAAGTAGACAAACTTCCAGGCAAAGACTGGAAGTATAGTGAGCTGCTACATGTAATCACGAAAGAAATAGAAGAAGAGAAGAAAACTATTTCTTGGAAAGGAAACAGAAAGCCAAAACGTTGGTGGAACAAAGAAATCCGGGATGCGATCGAGAAGCGACGTGAGGCATCACGGCAGCACAGACAAGCAAAAAAGGAGAAGCGGCCACAGGATGAAGTCAACCAAGTATGGGAAATATATTTAGAGCAAAAATCCATTGTGCAGAAATTAGTCGAGGCAAAAATTAAAGGCAAAAGTGAACGCTGGATGACAGAGATTCGCGAAAAGAAGAAGGCCGCGCCTAGGATATTTTGGAGCCACCTAAAAGCGCTAGGTAGGAAGTCTGTACCAATGCAACAACATATGGTAGATGAAGAAGGAAATCAATTGGAAGGGTATGAAGCGCTAGGTTACATCCGAAAGGTAACAGCCGATTCGTTTAAAAAGGTCGCCCAGGGGATTCCCCCGGTGAGTAAAAGTATACAGAAGAGTACAACCGAGGAAGATGTAGTACTTGAAAATTTCAATTGGAAGAAGGCCGAAGGAAAAATTCCTAAGCGCACTACTCCGGGCTTAGATGGGGTTCCCGTCAGCCTAATTAACGAACTAGGACAGAGCACTAAAGAAGCACTGCTGAAAGCCGTAGAAAAGTGCTTACAGGAGAGGGAAATACCAGAGAGTTGGCGAAAAAGTAGAATGAACTTAATCTATAAAGGCAGGGGAGAAAAGGATAACATTCGCTCGTATAGACCGCTAACTATTACATCGGTGCTATACCGGTTGGCGATGCAGGCAGTAAAATTAAAAATAGAAACGTGGGTAGAGCAAAATGATATTTTGGGAGAACTCCAGAATGGATACCGAATCGACAGGCGGTTAGACGATAACCTGTTTGTTCTTACACAGTCTATAGAAATATCAAAAATAGAAAACAGGCCCTTATACGTAGCTTATCTAGACATCACCGGGGCATATGACAACGTTAATCAGGAAATTTTGTGGGATATATTGAAGGAAGTGGGCATAGGTGACGACTGTATACAGCTTTTGAGGGAGATATACCGAGAAAATACAGTTTGTGTAGAATGGGAAGGAATAAGCAGCAAGGACAGCGTTGACATTAGTAAGGGGATGAGACAGGGATGTCCTTTGTCCCCGCTGTTATTCATGCTGTACATGGTGTGGATGGAAAAAGCGCTAGAAGGGAGCAACATTGGATTTAATCTGTCACACAAACAGGCAGGCGCGATGGTTGAGCAGAAGCTTCCAGGTCTAGTTTATGCTGACGATATTGTCTTATTTGCGGACAGTCAAGATGATATACAGCGGCTGGCAGATATATGCGGAAGGGAGGGCGAGGCTCTAGGACTAGGTTTTAGTGCAACAAAATGTGGATTGATGGTATTCAATGATCACGAAGACCATGCGGTCTTAATACAGGGCCAAGAAATACCTAGGGTAAGCGAATACAAGTACCTCGGAGTGTGGGTAAATGAGGGGGGATAGATATATGGAGGTACAAGAGAAAGCATCGGTAACAAAGGGAAAGAGAAATGCTGCAATCATGAAGCACAGAGCGTTATGGGGATACAATAGGTACGAGGTGCTTCGAGGGCTGTGGAAGGGTGTGATGGTTCCGGGGCTTACATTTGGGAACTCAGTGGTGTGCATGAAGTCAGAGGTGCAATCTGGAATGGATGTAAATCAAAGGACTGTGGGACGCCTCGCGTTGGGAGCTCACGGGAAGACGACAAATGAGGCTGTAAAGGGTGATATGGGATGGACAGGTTTGGAAGTGAGGGAAGCTCAGAGCAAATTTAGATTTGAAGAGAGGCTGCGGAAAATGAAGGAGAGTAAATGGGCAGGGAAGGTTTTCAGGTATTTGTATAGAAAAAGCGTCGACACGCAGTGGAGAAAAAGAACTAGAAGGCTCACCAGTAAATATACGGCTAGCAGTGTGGGCGACATGGCAACAAGGAGCATTAAGCGAAAAGTCAGAGAGGCGGAGAGGACTTATTGGATGACAGCGATGGAAAAGAAGCCGGCTCTCAGTGACTACCGAAAGGGAAAAAACGAAATAAGGAGGGAGAGGTTTTATGATAATTCAAGGGGGAAGCGCTTTACTGTTTGAGGCAAGGTCGGGTTGCCTTAGAACGCGTAGCTATAAAGCGAGATTCTGTAACGAAGAAGAACAATGTACATGCTGTGGGGGGGGAACTAAGGAAACGATGGAACATGTACTGATTGAATGTGGCGATATCCACCCAGATATACGTGTGGACACGAGTCTACATGAAGCCTTGGGTTTTAGGGACAACAATGGAAAGCTGAACACGTCCGCGATAGAAATAAGTAAGAGACGGTTAGAGTATTGGTGGCAGAAAAGTAGAGATAAAGGACAAAAAATGAAGAAGGGGGAAAATAAGGTCATTCTGCCTTAAGAAGCAGAGAGATGGACCGTGAACTTATATTTTTCTTTGCTGTAATAACATAGATTTAATCAATGTAGATAAGGCATTAGGCCACCATAAAAAGAAAGTTTTTTTTCGAGCCCGGTGGCAGACATGTCACCGCCCCGTTATAAAGGGGACGCTCATAGCATCCATCCATCCATCCACGTCTCTCCTCTAGGAATTCTCTACTCCACGGAGCGGCGCCCGCGTCCTACACCCCAACAGCGCATGCGCTTCCCCTCCCCCCTCTCTCTCCTCTCCTACGCTCAACCCCTTTCTCTCCTCTTGGAATCCTCTACTCTACGGAGCGGAATCCTCTACTGTGGGATGCGGAGCGGCGCCCGCGTCCCACAGTGCATGTGCGTCCTCTCCCCCTATATCTTACCCCCCTTTCTCTGCTGTAGGAATCATCTACTCTACGGAGCGGCGTATGCGCGTCCTCTCCCCCCACGCTCACCCCCCCTTTTATCTGCTCTAGGAATCCTCTACTCTACGGAGCGGCTCCCGCGTCCGACAGCGCATGCGCGTCCCCTCTCTCTCCTCTGCTACGGTTCTCTCCTCTAGGAATCCTCCACGGAGCGGCGCGCGACAGGTGGTGCGACAGCTGCATACTCCGCTGGGGGCACCACGGTAGTTCCGCAGGTATAAAAATGACGGAGCGCGCCTCATTCTCTCCTGTGCAGCGCTGCGATGAGCGCCCGGACCGTTGCCGTGAAACGAGAGCGGCGACGTTCCTCCCGCTCAAGCTAATTATCTCCCCCTCTGCTTCGCATCCACACATGGTTCCCTTTAGCGGGAGATGGGGAAGTTTTTTTTCTCCTCTTGAAGTCCTCTACTCTACCGACCGACGCCCTGCGTCCCACAACCCTACAGCTCATGCACGTTCCCTCACCCCTCTCCTACGCCCCCCCTCCCCCGTTCTCTCCTCTAGGAATCCTCTACTCTACTGAGTGGCGTGCACGACAGGTGGTGCGACAGCTGCATACTCTGCTGGGGGCGCCGCGGTAGTTATGCGGTATGAAAATGATGGAGCGGGCGCGCCTCATTTTCTCGCCTGTGCAGCGCCGCCATGAGCGCCCGGGCCGCTGCCGCGAAACGGGAGCAACGACGTTTCTCCCGCTCGAGCTAACCATCTTCTCACTGCTTCGCTTTCACACGTGGTTTCCCTTTAGCGGGAGATGAGGAATTTTATTTATTGTCCATTCAATTTACGAATGTGGGAAACAATACTGTAACATTTGTTAGGCCTAGCTGAGATTCGAAGTTTCAATTTACAAAGATCTGTGGCTGTCAAGATGCCCATTGTGTTCATATGCGATCATTATGAATTTAACCATATTAATAAATGGGTAAAACCTATATCAGTAGAGATTTTCAAATTTTATTAGTATGATGTTTGTTAACAAATCACCAGTGTGGCTGACATACGGTGCCTTGGACACAAGGATTATTGCCTCCGTTGCACTCCTTCAAGATTAAGCGTGATTTTTAATCAGTGTTGTACACGTTCCTCTAAAACAGGAACGAAAGCTCGTTCCTCGTTCCTTCCCAATTTCGGAACCAGTTCCCGTTACAAGTTCCGCAAATCCAAAAGGAACTCTTTACTTTACTTTTTCAAAATTGGAACGTGTCGTTACATTAACGTTACATTTGAGTTTTTAATAAATATATAGTGTCAGATGATCCGGAAGCGAAATACAGTGAGCAATTTAAAGCTCCCATTGAGCTACATATATCGAACGAATTTAACATTGCCGACAGCAGGTTATAGATAGGCAAATAAACCTAAATAAGAGCTCCTAGACGAATTTTTTTCGAGACCACCGGCCTTACTACGTACATGTAACTGTAACTTTCATGCTCGTCTATTTCAAGTCGAACACATGTGGCACTTTTCAACGTCGGTCTTCAAAGGCGTACTCAGGATACTGCACTGCACATATTCAAATAGAAATTAGCTAAGTTCCCCACTTCTCACATATCACGAAGTCGCACAACATTACCAACGCCAACGAGAGCGATACCAACTCTCACCAGAGTCCTTCACACGAGAGGAGCCTGTCGCACTTCGACGGCTGCAGACGCGAACTTTCGCAAATCTGCACTTCATACATAAAATATACCCGACTCGCTATACCGACGCCTGTCCAGGATGTGGCGCTATCCCCAAAATCTTTCACGTCACCGTAGAGTGCTCCGCTGCCTACTTCCCTCCCCACCCACCAATCCTTCGGTCCACCCGTACCTCAGAGCAGTGGGAAGGCACCCTTCGCGACGGCGCCCCGGAGGTCTGTCGGGTGGTCGTTCAGCGGGCCCGGGCTGTCGCAAAGGTTGTCATAGGTGTCTCGGAACAGGGATCCTCCCTGTTTTCTTTGCATTTCGATTTTTAAAAAAAAACACCGCCATATCCACAAAGTGAATGATGTTGGAGGAGCTTGCTCGGAGATGATCGGGTAACCCGAGAATCCTCCGTACACATCTCCTACCATCATATTGTCACGTTCAAAACGAAGGCGACGTTTATCAGACGTCACAACGCCCAACTCTCAAAAGGAGTCGGCACAGCACAGCCAAAAATAAAGGCACTGGCGCGAGGACTACTTCGTCTTCGTCTGCCTCTTTCTCGACGACCGACTAAGCGCGTGGCATTGCTTCTCCTCCCGAAGGAGCATCGTCTCGATGCTAAACGAACCGCTTACGGTAAACAAACAAAGACCTAATGTCCCGTAAACCATGAATGTCACAGTGTGTGGTACGGTTTTAACCGCACCACGTGCAGAATCTCGGGTCGTGGCTGTCGGCGTCGTGGTGGTTGGCTTCCGTCCGGAAGGACATCGTAGTTTACGTCGCTCACTCGTCGTAGCACTTTGTAAGGGCCGAAATACCGACTGAGAAGTTTTTCAGAACGGCCTTTGCGTCGCACGGGGGTCCAAACTAACACCTGGTCACCCGGTTGGTAGTCGACTTGTCTGTGGCGGAGGTTGTAGCGCCGTGTGTCGATGCCCTGTTGTTTCTGGATGTTAACGCGGGCCAGTTGACGTGCTTCCTCGGCTCGTTGCACAAAACGCTCGGCACCGTCGTCAAGATTGTCCATGTTGTCAATGCCGTATGGGAGCATTGCATCCAACATCGTCTGGACATCACAACCGTATAGAAGACGAAATGGCGTGATGCGTGTGGTCTCTTGCGTAGCGGTATTGTACGCGAATGTTACATAAGGCAGTACCTCATCCCACATCTTGTGCTGTACGTCTATGTACATAGATATCATGTCAGTCATCGTTTTGTTCAGCCTTTCGGTCAATCCATTAGTCTGTGCGTGACAGGCTGTTGTTTTGCGATGTGTGGTGTAGCTTAGCTCAAAAACATGTTCAAGAAGCCTTGCCGTAAACGTCGTTCCTCGGTCTGTGATGACACAGGATGGAGCGCCCTGGCGTAGTGCAATGCTCTCAATGAAAAACTGAGCAACTTCAGGAGCTGTGCCTTTGGGAAGAGCCTTCGTTTCAGCGTAGCGGGTTAAATAATCTGTAGCGATGATTATCCACTTGTTTCCCGAAGACGACAAGGGAAACGGGCCCAGGAGGTCCATGCCGACCTGGTCGAAGGCTGTTCTGGGTGGCTCGATAGGGTTGAGTAATCCCGCAGGCTTAACAGATGGATACTTTCGGCGCTGGCATTTGCGGCAGGTTTGAACGTATTGTTTAACGCAAGTGGCAAGTTTCGGCCAGTAGTATGACTTGCGTACCCTAGCAATCGTTCGAGTGATGCCCAGATGGCCAGATGGAGGTTCGTCGTGGCAGGCAGATAGAATTTCGTCACGAAGCTCTGCTGGGACGACCAATAGGTAAGTTTTCTCGCTGGCAGCAGCGTTCTTCTTGTACAGCACGCCCTGTCGCAAACAAAAAGATGACAATCCGCGAGTTATACGCGGGGACAGAGATACGTTGCGGCCCTCTAGATGTTCAATTATAGGTCGCAATTCAGCATCTGCTCGCTGCCGCGTAGCTAAGTCTGTTGTGCTTACGGTTCCAAGGAAAGGGCAGTCGTCTTCAAGGTTTTGAGCGGCAGGTTCTACTGGCGCGCGGTACAACGTGTCTGCATCTTCGTGCGCATGGCCTGACTTATACACGATAGTGACGTCGTACTCCTGCAAACGTAAGCTCCACCGCGCTAGTCGTCCGGAAGGGTCTCTTAGGTTCGCCAGCCAGCACAGCGAGTGATGATCCGTCACCACCTTGAATGGGCGGCCGTAGAAGTATGGTCGAGACTTAGCAAGTGCCCATACGACGGCAAGGCACTCCTTCTTCGTGGTACTGTAGTTGGACTCCGGGCGTGATAGGGTGCGACCTGCGTAAGCGATAACCCTTTCAACTCCCTCCTGCCGCTGTAGGAGTACCGCACCCAGACCGACGTTACTGGCGTCGGTATGAACTCCAGTTCCGGCTTCCTCGTCGAAGTGCCCAAGAACAGGGGGTGAGGCCAGGCGTTCCCGAAGCTCGGTGAATGCCGTTTCTTGTTCAGAGCTCCAAACGAACGGCGTGTCGTCTCTAGTGAGTCGAGTAAGTGGCTCGGCAATTTTTGAAAAATTGCCTATAGAGCGCCGGTAATATGCGCATAGTCGGCAGGAGTTGGGAAGGCTGCTACAGCGGCGGTTTTCTCGGGGTCAGGACGGACGCCTTCCACGCTCACATGTCCAAGGAACTTCAGTTCTTCATAACCAAAGTGGCATTTCTGAGGCTTTAACTTGAGGTTCGCCGATCGGATTGCCTCTAGTACCTGTCGTAGTCGCTTCAGATGTTCGGAGATGCTGGCTGAAAACATGACCACGTCACCTAAGTAGACAAGGCAACTTTGCCACTTTAAGTCGGCTAACACAGTGTCCATCATGCGTTGGAATGTAGCAGACGCAGAGCGGAGACCAAACGGGCGCACTCGGAATTCGTAAAGGCCATCCGGCGTGACTAAGGCCGTTTTCTCACGGTCGCGCTCATCAACATCGATTTTCCTATAACCACTCTTCAAATCAAGGGATGAAAAATATTTCGCTCGCCGTAGCCGGTCAAGAGAGTCATCAATACGGGGCACCGCATAAACGTCTTTTTTGTGACATTGTTCAGCTTTCTGTAATCGACGCAGAAGCGAAGTGTGCCATCCTTCTTCTTCACCAGGACGACCGGCGATGACCACAGACTGTTCGAAGGCTGGATAACGCCATCCTCGATCATTTCCTTCACTTGCTCCTTAATTGCTTCGCATTATTTCTGCGAGACACGGTATGGCTGTTGGTGGATAGGTCTTGCGTCGTCATAACGGATGATCCTGTGCTGCGTGATTGGCGTCTGACTCACTTTAGACGATTGGGCAAAGCATGCTGCGAATTCAAGTAGCAGCTCTCGCAAGGTGCTCTCATTCCCTTCCGATAGCGTATTGTTGATGTCAACATCTGGTACGGCTTTTCCATCGCGGCTACTGTCGTCACACGGAAAGCACTTAATTACGTCCTCCAAAGCTTCAGCGTAGGCGACGGCAGTACCACGAAAAAAGGTGACGATGCTCATTTGTAAAATTCTTGACATGACTTCGGCTTGGCCGTTCCTAATGTCAATAATGCCTCGTGCCACAGAAATTCCAAGCGCTAGCAACAGGGAGACATTGCACTTTGCTAGTGTTTCGCCATCACTCGTTCCCTCGGATGTCACCTGAACCACGATACTTGCACGAGGGGGTATTGTGACGCTGTCGTCGGAAACACGGAGGGCGGCTGTACGGCGGCAGGTGTCTGTTGACGTAGCTTTGATTGTAGAAAAGGAAATGCAGCGTCTGCGTAGGTCGATTATGGCACCGTATTCTCGAAGAAAGTCTATTCCGAGAATTAATTCGCGAGAGCATTCGCGTAGCACGAGGGAGCTGACCAGAAACGTGGAACCTCGGATTTGTAGCCCGGCAGTGCACACACAAAGCGGCTTGACAAGATGTCCTCCAGCTGTGCGTACGTGCGACCCTGTCCAAGGCATGATAACTTTCTTCAGTATACTGGCCAATTTTCCGTTAATAATCGAGTAATCAGCGCCAGTATCTACTAAAGCAGTTACAGTTCGACCGTCGATAAACACAGGTAAGTCCATTGAAAAGTCGCCAGGCTGGGATACATGCGTTGTCGGATTTCCGTCGGTTCGAAGTTGCGTCGATTGGAGGTCGAGGTCTTCATCACGTCGAGAATCAGTGGCCTCGCCTCGGAAGGTCGCTGACGTCAGTATTCCAGGCGAGGGCTCGGAGATCGTCCTTGTGACATCCGACTCCTGTTGCCCGAATACGATGGTGACCGTGGTGATGGTGAACGGGACTGTCGCCTATGTGGTATGTGCTGCTGAGCGATAAAATCTTCAATTTAGGGTGGTCGCTGTCCGGACCGAGGACAGGGCCATTGTGGCGGGAAAACCCTGAAGCCCAAATCCGCTACGTGCTCGAACTCAGCCAGCCAGTCTCCAACATCTTCAAGAAGGCCTACAAGGAAGGGACTCGGCAAGAGTGGTCTTTGCAACGCGTATTAAGCGGGTGCAGCGGCAGCTGCAGCAGCAGGGGTGGCAGATGTAGAATCCTCCATACCTGTCGACGTTACATTTGTGTTGCGAAGCACAAACTCGGGGGCCAGTCCCCGAATTCTCCGGCTAGCGCGGTGTACTGGCGTAAGCTCTGGCTCGTGTCCCTGCTGCTGGAAGGGGTCTGTTGCATAGGTGGGATTACCCCGCACCTCCGCCAATAAAATGTCACGTTCAAAACGAAGGCGACTTTTATCAGACGTTACTGTGATAATATGTCGTGCGCGAACACGAAACCGGAACATCAAGACCGAAAATGGTGTGCCGTGCGGTGGCAAAGTGCGATTGTGCGCGTACGAGCCATGCGGGACCGAAGAAGACGACGTCGGCAGCTCGCGAAGCGTGGCTCGCTCTGAGGACACACGCGCAGCGGCTGTGGATCCAGACATTCGGCCTATCCCCCGACGAGAGAGCTGTCCTGGGTGGCCTCTGACGACGTTCCACCGAGGTTCTTCGAACATCGAGGCTCCGTAACAATATAGCTAGGTGGGCTAGTTGGTATCTCATGATTACTTAAAAAACTTTGAGCGCAAATAAACGACGTAGGACCAAGAAAGAGAAACACACACCACAAGCGCTCACTCGCAACTGAATTTTTATTAGACGAAAGAACGTACATATATACTTAAATCGCATCACGCATGTCACAACGAGTTACAGGCATACACCCAAGGCACGTGTTCAGTGTCTGTTGATAAAGTTGAATTCCTTGTCATGTAATGATAAAGAGCACAACACATGGCAGCAAGCAGTTTCAAAATATCTTCAAAAACATCTATCAGGGCTAACTGTAACGGACCCTTTTGGTGTAAAAAACTCTGTAGATGTCATTAAGTTCCTCAGTAGTAATGACGTCGCTGGTGTCTCAGGCTTCAGTATTGACGTAGTGGACCTATATTATTCTCTGCCGCACGATAAAGTGTTAAGAAGTGTGGAAAAATGCATTGTAGAGTGCAACGACGAGGTGCTCTTTCGAAACGAGTGTGGAGTGCCAGTAGAATCTTTTTTAGAAATTTTGTCTTTTTACCTAAAATCCACCTTTGTGAATTGGTTCGGGAAGTTGTACATGCAAAAAACGGGTGTGTGTATAGGTTCTTGCGTGGCGCCTATTTTAAGTTCCATTTTTCTTAGTGAGGTAGATAAGGCAGTTAACACCAAATTGCGGAGAGGCCTTAAGATATTCAGATACGTAGATGACTACTTGGTTCTTATCGATAACTCCCGAGCGATACAAAAAAAGAGAGGAAATTTTGAATGTTTTTAAAGAAGAGGGCATGGGAATAGATTTCACCTGTGAGATGCCGCATGATGACAGATTACAGTATCTCGACGTGTGTTTAAATTTTAAGGCGGAGCACGTGTGCTGGCAGTATAGCCCCTCGTTCCGCAAAACCGATCTTGAATTTTGCTTCAGCGCATTCAAAGATCGTGAAGCGTGGAATTGTTTTGTCCTGCTTACGTGCGGCATTAGATAAAAGTTGCGTGCATGTGTTGAATGATGCTTTTCGGGTACAATATGATCGCCTCAAAGCGGCAGGGTATCCAACACACCTCATCGCTTCGGTGTGCGAAAAGCTCATACGCATCGCAAAACAGAGACATGATCCCCCCTGCCCCTAAAACCAAGGAAGAGAAAGAAAGGAAAATGGCTGTTATTCCGTATCTACATAAGACATCGCACGGACTAAAAAAATGTTGGGAAGAGGTATGGGGTGAGAGTTATTTTTTCTGCACCTCAGAAGCTTGGGCGCATCTGCCCCATCCTGCACAGAAGGGCGCAGGGTTCTGTTGTGGCCAGTCGAAAGTGCATTCAAAAGCACGTGAATGCCTTTGTAAGATGTTGTTTAGGTGTGGTCTACCAAATCCCTTTTTCATGTGGTTGCGTGTACATCGGCCAGACCGGTCGATGTATTAACACCCGCCTTCGAGAACACAAAAATTCATTGAATGACACGCCTTCATCTCATCTTGCCGCCCATTGTCAATTATGTAAATGCAGACCTTTGTTCGGAAGCACCATAATTCTGTTTCGTCACCCGCATCAGACCACGCGAGAAATTTCGGAGGCGTATCACATCACAAAGAACGCGGCGATATGTGTTAGTCAGCCATCTCTATCATTACATGACAAGGAATTCAACTTTATCAACAGACACTGAACACGTGCCTTGGGTGTAGGCCTGTAACTCGTTGTGACATGCGTGATGCGATGTAAGTATATATGTACGTTCTTTCGTCTAATAAAAATTCAGTTGCGAGTGAGCGCTTGTGGTGTGTGTTTCTCTTTCTTGGTCCTACGTCGTTTATTTGCGCTCAAGGTTTTTTAAGTAATCGAGGCTCCCTTCCACCCCTCTTTGGCTGTCAGCGGCGTCTAGGTGCATCCTCCCGGGGGTTGCGGCCATAACGGGCGGTGCTGACTTAGGCACAACAGACTGATGTCTGTTTCGTCTCCCGGCCAGGGCAAATGCTGCCTGGTCGGCCTCTCTTGCTCCTAATGGTTTACCGATTAATGTTTTCTTGCGCAGCGGTCTGAGCAACGTTCCGGTGGCACTGATTCCAACAAATGGGGAGTCCATTCGAATGAAGAATCCGAAAAGCATTCAGGAAGAACTCCGGAAGGTGACTGAACACTTCCAATTGATCACTGAGGTGCGGCAATTCGGTCGTGGAGGTATTTTGTGCTGTTCACCGGACCAGGCCTTCGTTTCTGATCTTCTCAAATGCACTACATTTGCCTCTCTCCCGGTGAGCTGTTTTGTACCTTCTCACTTGGCCTGTGTTAAAGGTTTAGTTCGTGGGGTGGACTCGAGCCTTTCTCCGCCTGAAATTCTAGAGATGTTTTCTGTAGCAGGAGCGGTGTCAGTGTTCCGTTGCTCGCGCAACGTTGACAGCAGGAAGATCCCGACTGAGTCGGTGATAGTTACCTTTGCTGGTACAACTAGACCGACACAAAGCAAGGCATGGCCACTGATATATCGGGTAGAAGCGCTATCTCCTCGCCCACTGCAGGGCTATAAATGCTGGCGTTACGGACATAGTGTAAAGGGATGTAGGTCAGTAGCCCGGTGTAGATTGTGTGCAGGACAACACGGCGCTGATGAATGTGCATCACAGGAAAGGTCCTGTTGTCTCTGCGGTGGTTCGCACTCAGCTGATGATGGCAACTGTCCCGCGAGGGCTCACGAAATTCAAATAATGGGAACCATTGAACAAAAACGATGTTCTAGACGTGAAGCTCGAAATCTCATCGCAGAGCGGTCTCGTGGGTATGCTAGTGCTACGAATCGTAGTAATCATGTCGCAGATTCCTCACTCTCAGAAGTAATAGCTTCTACTGTTGAAAAGACAATGACAAAGATAATGGAGAATCTTTTTGTAACGCTGACGGAATCATTGGCTCAAATAGTGAACGCACAGATGACACAAATCCTGATGAGTGTTAGCCAACCGGATGGATCCCCGTTACTTTCTTCAACAAAGGAGGTAAACACAGGCTCACAAGAACCAGATTCCTTGAAAACCAGCCGCACGAAAATACCACCTGTTGAAGAGCAGTTATATTCACCAGAACCCGGTCCGTCGAACACTAGCCGTAAGATAATACCCGTTGAACAAGATTTGGACTGGAGCTCAGATTCAAGTTCTCGTGACTCACAAATGGAGCTAGAATCGAGAAATATGAAACGGCGTGCGTCGCCTGGAATGCAAGGTTCTCCAGTGAGTCCAAAAGGGAAGAGCAAAAAATATCACAAGGGAAATCGCATCAAAAAAGGACTTTTTGAAAGATAACATATTGGAGAAGGCACTGAATACTGCCGGTATCTCGCCAAAATGGGTGGATTAAAGATTTTGCAGTGGAATTACCGGTCAATTTTTTTCTGCAGCAACAGATTTACTTTACCTGTGCAATCAACATTCACCTGATGTTATTGTGTTGCAAGAAACTTGGCTTGCGAAAGAAAAGAGCTTTCATCTAAAAAAATTACCGTATATTTCGTTTAGACCGACCCTCTCGGGGTGGCGGTTTAGCAGTGTTTATTTCTCTACAAATTGCTCATCGGGTAAGAATTACAGCTCAAGTAATGAACTCAGAAAGCGAAATTTTAGCTTTAGATATTTCCCTTCAGGGATGTCTTCCCTTTTCGTTTGTAAATGCATATTTTCCAGCAGGTGTTCAAAATTCTAGTGTTTTAGATTCTGTAATTGCATCTTGCAGGAAAGTAATTGTATTGGCAGGAGACTTTAATTCACATCATATTTCATGGGGTTTCAGAAGAGACACGTGTGGGAAGCGTTTGTGGGATTTCGTTTCTAAGAATAATTTACCGTGTATTAACCAGCGAACACCCACTTACACTTGTAATTGGTCTATTTCTGCGATTGATCTTACTTTCTATAGTCCTAGCATCTCTATTTCTACATGGTCTACTTTGAACTCGGGTACAAGTAGCGACCATTTTCCTATATTGTTTGAGCTTGTTTGTCATGTGACTTCAGTAAACAGCCAGTCGAATACTCACATCAGTTTTAATACATTTGAAAAGGTGCTACGCGGGGTTTTGCCAAAACGAACTGATGAAAATGAAGAGCAAAATGCTACGAACTTCAGCGATGTTATAAAGACATCTCTAAATAAAGCTAAGTTTACAGTAAAGGTTTCTAAAAGAAGTTCTTCTAATCCACGGTGGAACTCAGATTGTTCACGGGATTACAGGCTAAGAAAAGCTGCGTGGCGGAAACTGCTCTACAACCAATGTCCTAGAAATTGGAGGGATTATAAGTATGCGGCTGCAGTTTTTAAACGAACAGTCGCCACTGCGAAGGATTGTCATGATAGCCAACGTTCTGAGTTTCTTTCAAAGCCTGGCAATAGGAAACCCCTTTTAATTTCCTTAAAGCCAAAAAAGTAATTCCGTCACCAAGTACCATCGAATCGGTAGTCTCAACGCCAAGTGCGTTGTCTGGTTTCCTGGAAAATATTGCTAAATGACTTGAAATTCGCTTCACGGCTGCTTGCTCATTCCACTCGCGGTCGCCTGCCAAAAGTGACGACTTTGAAGAGGTGACAGCTTCGGAACTAGCACAAGTAGTGAGGATCTTGCCCAGTGCTGCGCCAGGTCCTGATGGCATAACCGCATCGGTAATAAAAATTGTACATAAAGTTTCGCCCCAGCATTTACTTGCAGTAGTTAACCACTCTATTAGAAATTCATGGATTCCGCCTGAGTGGAGAATTGCGAAAATAATTCCTTTATTAAAAAAGCAAGGAGCTGGATTCACTTTAGATAACATTAGGCCTATTTCGCTCACATCTAATCTGGTAAAACTAATTGAAAGAATCTTACACATTCGGATAGACAATTGGTTGAACGGAAACATGATCCTGAGCCCATGCCAAATTGGATTTAGGCGTGACTGCTCCATTTGGTGTGCCCATGTTGACTTAGAAAGCAGGGGCGCTATGCAGGATGGCCCGAGCTTGGCCCGAGCTTGGCCAAACTCGGGATCTTTCCGAGCTCTGGCGACACCCCCTTTTGAACGAGCCACAGTAGGAAAAGGTCAGATACACCCTTCAGCGCGCGCTGCGTTCCATTGGTTACGATGGAATGCAGCGTCATGTCAAGGACGGTCGACAAAATTGGGCGGTGTTTTCAAACCAGAGGCATCTTCTTTCATTTGTTTGTCGTTCCACTGAGTGCAGAAGTGCACCCATGCAATAAAAGTGCCAGAAAGGTTTACTGATGATATTTTTTAAAGGCAGGGGCTGTTTAAATTCGTTTTGAAGCTTTTAATATCTGTACTAAGTATCCTTTAGAATAATTAGCACGGTGGCCTCTGAGATTAGTTCCGGCCGAGCACCTTATAATACCGCGACCGTAGCTGAACCCGAGGCCACGTGTACAATCATCATGGTCAGCCTGCACATTCTTGCGCGTTGCTCGACTGGCGCGCGCACCCTTCATCCCTTCATGGTGTGCTCGCTGCCCGAGGACGTGCCCTCGGCTGATTAGCTAAGTGGCTGGGCGGTACACCTAGCTAAATAAGTCAAGAGAATCTATGAACAAGCTAATTAAGCCAAGGCATGCTAAGATCGAGCTAATGAAGCCATACCTTAATAAGACCATGCTAATGAAGCCATGTAAAGCTATGACCGTGCTAACTAATAGCAGGCTAATTAACGCGATGTTAATTATAAGCACGCTAAGTAAAGTCATTCTAATTAGACCTTAATAATATGATGCTAATCATGATCATGCGAATTAGGTTTATGTTAATTAGCTGCCTACTAATCAAGATCATGCTAATTGCACCCGAGGTAATTATTGTCGTTTTAATTAAAACCTTACTAATCAAGACAAAACTGTTCAATATTTTGGTAATTCAGTCCTGCCTAATTAGTATAATCAAAATTAAGACGGAGCTGACGCGTTCTTTACTTCGAAACGTATACCGAGCAGACTGAGTAGACGACCGACTTAAAACGCTGGAAGAAGCTAGGTGATCACAAGCTCCTCTATGGCTCCAGCCTTGCACAAGTAGTAAAGGCTGACCAAATTATTTTATATGCAAAGAAGATGCTGCTTAGCGTCCACCGCATGAAACCTTTGACAGTCACACCGGCACCATGACAGTCACGAGTTGAACTGGGGCCTTCTCAGAATCAACGAGTTTGTACCCTAGTTCACGCGTCAATCAGTTTGATTGACAGACGCCCGCGGCGAAGATCGGGTCCACCCACCGCGTTTGCGCTTTCCAAGGAGCAGTGCTCACGCCGCAACGCCAGCGAGCGGCAGGATTCATCTATCAGCTTCATCGCGCAGACTGTGCACACACGCACGAAGAAATAAAAGTTATATCATCACGTGGCTGCGATGTCTCGCAGTCAATTTCACCGCGCTCACGACGTACCAATCACAGCCGCGTTGCCGCAATGATGCGAGCGCCCCTGGTGACAACCTGTCCGTATATTTATCCCTAATATTTGATAGAAGCGAAACGAGCTGCACGAGAGTGTAGCGTGTGCACCCTTGTTGCCTTCGAGAGTGGAAATTTCCATGCTGCGGGTGGAACGAAAGAACATGCCCGAAAGTGGAAGAACGCCCACGAACACGCCTGTGGGAGGCGCAATGCTGAGTTGGCAAAAAGATAGTGCGACAATCACGCTGACATCGCTGCACTGTTGAATGTGGACTGAGTGGCGGCGCTGACGTGTTCGCACGCGGTGTTTCTTTGATTACCGCCGCAGATACCCCACATGCGTTTTTGACGCCACGCTCGTTCATGTAGCCGTTTTTGTCAATGCTGCTATCACGCGCCCCGCTCTGTCTTTGTGCCATGACCGCCGCAGTGCGAGCTCGGAGCAAACTCGTGTGCCCGAGAAGCTCGCGCCATCCTGCATAGCACCCCAGGATACAATTAGCTCGTTCTAAGAAACACTTTTCCGCTTTAGTCACTCTGGATATTACAAAAGCTTATGATAGCGTGGAACACGTTAACTTAATAAATTCGCTAACTGACGTAGATTTACCACACTACTTCGTTGCGTGGGTATACTCATTTTTAAAAGACAGAGAATTTTATTGCTCTCAATCTGGAGTGTCTTCTTCAAAATATAAACAAACTAGAGGTCTCCCCCAAGGTTCGGTATTGTCACCATTATTATTTAATATATTACTGTGTACTATCCCTACACAACATGACGTGCAGGTGTATGTATACGCTGACGACATTGCATTTTTTGCTACAGCTGCAGATATACATACACTGTATCAAATTCTACAAATGTATATGAACACTCTGGAAACGTGGCTTGAGGGCATTAATTTATCTTTGAACATCAGGAAAAGCGCAATGGTAGTTTTCCCCCTAAGTGTCCCTGTGCAAATTTCGTTGCTTTACCGACAAGATACCATCCCGCAGGTGGAATCGGTCAAGTATTTAGGGGTTACTTATACCGAAAAACTAAATTGGGATGCGCATAAAGAAAATATGGCATCTAAAGGAGCACGGGCGGTAGGGATGCTTCGTAGAGTCAGCAGTAAACGATCTGCTTTACGTCGTGATGTGCTCATTATAATTTATTGTATGTATATACGCCCGATATTGGAGTTTGGCTGCGTCTTGTTTTCTGGAGCTCCTGCTTACAAACTTCGACCACTGGTTCTTCTAGAACGCGAATCATTAAGATTATGTCTTGGGCTTCCCAAATTTGTCGCAAATATTATTTTGTATGAAGAAGCGCGCCTGCCTTCTCTTCTGACACGGTTCCAAATTCTAACAGTACGTACCTTCCTAAAGATATATGCGACACCACAGAGGAGGTCACAGTATGTTTTTATTAATGAGCCGATGTCCTTTTTTAACCATCAGTGGTCTAGAATAAGGAGTCCACAAGTGATTGTCGCACAGAAACTCTTGGAAAAAATACAAGTAAACCTTCGTGAGATACTTGTACTTAACAGATCTCCTCAAACAATTAGAATAGAGTTTGACAATATATTTCCTAAGGAATGCAAACATTTACCCAATAGGTACCTGAATGCCGTTTTGGAAGACCACCTGGCAAATTCAGAAACAAACATCGTCATAGCGACTGACGCTTCAGTTTGTGAAGAAAAGGCAGGAGTGGGAATTGCATCCTCATCTTTGGATTGGTCTTTTTCAATTCGTTTAGCCGACTTTACGCCTATTTATCAAGCGGAATTGCTTGCGATTGTCCTAGCCTTACAAATTACCCCTATCAATAACAGAAGCTGTCATTCTGACAGACTGTGTCTCTATTTGTTCTGCATTAACTGCAACTAATTTGTCGAATGCCTTAGAAGTATTTTATTCTCTTGTCCGAAGACATCATCTTCTTATTCGCTTAGTGTGGGTACCAGGTCACAAGGGTTTAACCCTCAATGAATATGCAGATGCGCTTGCAGTGGCATCACATAATGGTCCCATAATCTCTATATTGCCGACGCTGGCGTTTATCTCAGCGGCGCGATTTGAAAAGTTTGCCACGTCAGATACATTTGCCAAATCGGCTTTAGCAACATCTGAGTTTCCCCATCTTAAATATCCATGGAAAAATCGTTGGTGCTGCACCAGAAGGGAAGAAATATCAGTTACCAGGTTACGATGCTGAGTTCCCCCCACTGAACCTTTACCTACACAGGTCTGGTCTGGTACAGTCACCCTTATGCCTCCACTGTAACGAGAGTGAATCTCTGCAACATTTCATTTTGACATGCAGATTGTTCACAAATCAAAGAAAACGATTGCTAGATCAACCTCTCCGAAGGATGGGCTTAAATTTATCCCTTCCGGTGGTTCTTTCCTTTGGTGCAACTGAAATGGGTTTCAGCCACAGGAACGTTTGCGAAGCCGTGTGCGATTTTTTTTACGCGAGACAAAACGAATAGAATGCTAAGTTTATGTACAATTTCATTGTTTCAACCTATTCGCTTCTTAATTTTTACTTTTTTTTGTTAATTATTTTTTTTTAATCTGTATTGTACCAGTGAATTTCTTTTTAAACCATCCATTCCTAAATATATTCGGACTGTAAAACATTTTTATCTCTAAAATAAGGTACCTCCCGTTTCATGGCCGATCCCCCGCGGTGGGTGGCGCCAGGTAGCTGAGGATCAACCAACCAACCAACCAGCCTCGGGAGTGCGAGACCCGTGCCTTCGGCAGTGCGCGATGGTCGTGTTCCAGGCCGAGCGGCGTTCGTGGCCCAGCAGGACTCCGGCTGGGTGACTGGCCCAGGGACCAGGCGGTGCGTGGTGGTTCCCATTTCTGAGAGCTGAGGGACCGACGTCCGAGCGAACGAGGCCTGCATTCCAGCTGGGCGACTGGCCCAGGGAGCAGGCGAGGTGCGGCTGACAGCGCTGCCATCCACAGCGGTTGCTCGAGTCCCCGCTGTGGGCCACCGTTGCTGCTGCCGTCACACGGGCTGGCGCGACCTCGGTGTGCTGCTGGGACGAGACGCGGTGGCCGGGTGCTGCTGCTGAGCAACCAGCCCTAAGCGCTTCTACTGCTGCTGTTGCGGCAGAGGGCCGGAGTATGGCGAGGGCCGAGCCACGTTGAGGGCCGCGAACGAGCCAGGCGGCGCACCGTCCCAAGCGAGCCAGGCGGCGCACCGTCCCCTAGCGACCGGCGTCGGTGTTCACGGCAACGATACGGTGAGAGACGCTTATTGCTCAGACACGAATTAGTGCAAGCCAATATATGTTGTTCAGCTCGCGTGCCCATTAAGTGTCAATGCATGTCTGTCCATGTGTGGAGTTGTAATATAAGTGTGAACGTGTTTTTGTGCACTGGCGTACTGTCTAGATCTTTCGGGAGCGGTCCTGCCCCAATAACGACATCACAGTAACAACGCCCAAGTCTCAAAAGGAGTGGGCACAGCACAGCCAAAAATAAAGGCACTGGCGCGAGGACTACTGCGTCTTCGTCTGCCTCTTTCTCGATGACCGACTGAGCGCGTGGCAATATATAGACGTGACAACGTTGTTATATATACATTACATGCGGCGCTCGGGCGGCGAGCCCGCCGCGCTGCTGCCTTGGCTTCTGCGGTGTTCATGCGGCCGAGCGGTAACGAAGAGTGTCGACTGCGTTAGCTCCCGGCGAAGAGAAAAAGAAGCGCATGTGCCGAGAGTGGTGTGCGTCACCTTGAGCGGCGCCGCCGTCTAGTGCGAATTCTTGAAATCACCGGAAAGCCGGCGCCTTCAGCGGAGAAGTGTACACGCCGCCGCCGTGGCCGCCGCCGCCACCGGACAGGGCGCGAGCATTAGGAGCAAGCTCCTAAAATATTTTCATCATCATCATCATCATCATCATCATCATCCACCAATGCACCAATATAAGGGAGTTTATTGCACAGGAAATCGCATGGAAAGGGACAATACTGAGGCGTTTAATGAGTGCTAATTCAATATTTTTGTCTAAGCAGAAAATAATGTTCAGGATACACATCTGCGCCTTAGTAAAGCTCCATTCACACTCAGCGAACATATTTCTGTATATTTCGTCCTCTTCCTTTTTTATCTTTCGCATAATTTCTTGCCTTTGCTTCTCCATATTTTCCACTTTTTCTTTATATTTTTTTCACTATCTATCTCTCTCTGTGTGTGTGTACGTTCACTCGCATTCTATTTTTTTAATTTTTCTCTGTCTCTATATACTCATTTTACCATCCTCATCACCATCGCTTCTCCTTCCCACCCCTTGATATACTGTTCTATACAAGGATATGCTATACACTTCTAGCCTGCGCGCATGTTCCGGAAAAACGTATAGCCGATAATTTCCTCAACATCCTGCTTCATTAGTATATCGACACTCAGCTAAGAGATGTATACAAGCAAATGGAAGGTCAGCCAGAATGGTATATTGCATTGGTGAGGTGTTTATCCTTACCGCCGTTCTAGTGTCTAATGGGAAATGGCCGTTCTTTGATGTATTCGCTCTAGAGATGAATGTGAATTCTTCAGTACTACGTGTTCGTCGTCGGGTCGCGATACGAGCAAAATGAACATATTACTTCTCTGGGTGTATTGAATTGTCATGCCTATGTTGAATAAATACCATGAAAGAAAAAAAAAACTAGATAGCCAAGTGATTACGACGCTGGCCTTCAGATCATGGATAGGCGGTGTCGAATCTCGCCTCGCCGAAAACGTTTTGTAGCCAAAACTTTATCTGTTTCTCTACATCCCTTCCTTTCGCTCTCTCTGTACTCGTTCTCTCGCCCCATCAGAGTTATTAAATCACGCGCCGGACAAATTAGCACCCGCGTTCTGGGAGAGAAGCAGAAGAGGATGGCGATGACGAAGAGAACGCGTGCCGGATCATGATGACGATAATTTTCTTTCTACAACACATGTAAACCTCGAGCACAATATCTCTGCTCTAAAAAAACAACTGGGCCTCCCCGCACGGGGTCATTCTCGACGTCTTTTGCTTTCCTGCGCCCCCGCCGGGGTGCCTTGAAGTAAAAACCAGGATGCATCGTAGTCACGTGATGGGCGAGCGCTACATTTTCACGTCTCACACCGTCGCCCATCCACCCTATTCTGCATGACGTGCTGCGTGCGTACGCCTGTTGAATGCTGTGGAACGTTTACAGAAGGAACGCCGTTCCCTCTAGCGTTCCTGCTTAAATGTAACGAGTTACCGTTACAGTTCCACCGATCCTGAATGGAACAGTGGCGTTCCTCCGTTTCTACCAAAAGGAACTAGTTCCTGGAACGTCGTTCCCTGGAACGCCGTTCCGTACAACACTGTTTTAATGCAGTCGTTCGCCGGGCCAGAATTGCACACTCAGCTGAAGAAAAATAATGAGTTACGTAGAAGTATAATAGTGGATGAAAGAACTTAATTACCATGGCAACACATGACACATTTGACTCCACGCAACTTCCCACGGAATTTAATTGGCGAAGCCATGCTCAATTTCCGAGAAGTTTGCAAAAAAAAACTATGAAAGAAAATGCTCCCTCCCCCCTTCTGCACCGTATCAACGGGGTGAATGGCGTTTTGATGGCTGATTTGTTAGTTGCGCAGTGCGTCTTGATGACCAGTAGAACTGCTTGTCATTATGTCACACGCTAAAAAGCCCGCGCTACTTAAATTCGCAAAAAAACATAATTTACTCGCCACGGTATCCCACAAGAAATATCCCAAAAGAAACAACTGCTTGCGCACACCGGACCCTCTTGGAGAACCTAGAAGCTGAGGTGAGTTCAGGGGGTTCGCCTTCACGTTCACAAGTAATGAACGTCTCTATTTCTGGTGCCCAAAAACTGCCTCCTCAGTACACTTGTTTATTCCAAGGCGGCTCAGAAGATCTGATGCACTTTTCATTGATCTTTGCGATCAAAATATGATCCGCGTGTTTGTTTACAAGAAGATAGCAGATCCGAAGTGATCCACGAGCTCCTTTATAGCAAGGTCATAGTTTCGCTGGCCAACCAAATACCTGAGTCGCATGGTGCAGGAACCGGTATGCATGAACCGAATGGTTTACTAATACAGGGGTGACTGACGCTAACGGAATAAAATCAAATGAAATGTCACAGATTTTCTAATAAGTTCAGAAAATATCAATATTATTTTCAATGAAGTTCACATTTCAGGTCACCTTTCGGTAAAAGCACGCACTCTAAATTGTATCTGCTCATTTCGTTCCCAAACACAAAACTTCTGGGCTAGCGGTCATGTATCAGTACCTATACATGACCGCTAGCCTGTACCTAAAGTACCTAAAGCGTGTACCTAAAGCGTGTTTGATGCCTATTTGTGGTGCCGACTCAAGCCCTCTGTTACATATTGTTGTCATCGCAGAGTTGCGTACAAGCATTGAACTATGCACATAGCAATAGAGACGGAATATCAAGCACTCAACCCCAACATTTCACTCGCTACCTTCAAATACTTTGGGAGTGTAGTGGCGTTACAAACATGCGTCCAGTCCACGGAAAAGTTCACATAAAACAAATATTTAAGGAACTGAAATGTACACACACAAAATAAAAGTTCTTTAGGATATTCTCTGAGTAGTCCATTTCTAGCGTTGACAGAGGGTGATGAGAAATATGAAGCGGAATGAAATATAGGAAGCTAAATTAGACGCGGGTGTGGTTTACTATCCTATCCTGGGGCAAGGAGATTAAGAATTGAAAAGATAGGAAAATAGAATGACGGGAGCATACAGAAATTCACGCGAGCTTAAAGAACAGTGCTGCGTTCCTGTTTTTACCTAATTGACCGTGTGGACAGCCCGCACTGTGAACGCTACCAAGTGCGCGAAACTCTAACCCATATATATTATGACTGCCCATTATACGGGACGCAAAGCAAGATCCTAACTTCAACGCTGGCAGGCATCGGACTAACACCACTTAGTGCAAGTTACATTTTGTCAGCAATGTGCGACCAAACAGTGTCAAAAACTGCTATAAGGGCGGTTCTAGATTTTATCAAAAGCACTGGACTGGATACTAAGCTGTAAGGTACTGTGCTAAGTGGCTACTGTATATACGCACCACCTCTTCCAGGCCCCATCATCACCCTTCATCCCTCTTTTTCCCTTCCATTATACCCTGTGTGGAGTAGCAGGCTAGAGTGCATTAGCTCAGGCTGACCTCTCTCCTTGTAATAAATTCTAGCCTTACCTCTCTCTTACTGATAGACACTCTTCACGTGTTCGTCGGGAAGTGAAACCGGCTTACGCTCATTGTGTACAAAATGTATCGGATGTTGTATGTCCAGTATTTCCAAGCCTTCAGTAGCCACCATAACTCGACTATCTGCAGTGCAACATCACACGCTTAAGACCCTGCATGCAATACTATACATCCAATACATCGGAATAATCTCGTTGACGCTGTTGAAACTTCCAGGATACGTGATGGCTCGTTCCCTTGGTGCTAGCGCCCACATATATACATTCCTAAAACAACGTTCGCACATACGTAGTTTGCTTTTACAAGTGTGATATAGTTATTTCAAGAGGGAAAGTTTGGCAGATCAAGATGTCAATGAATTTCATTGAACTTCGCTTTGTGCGCTCGCACTCACTCTACTGTACTTTTTTACAGAGTATGTTTGCTGCGCGGGGTCATGAAAAACTGATACTTTTGTTTATTACAGTTAATCAACATCGCTTGTTACCCACATGAAAAAGGGACATGTCATTTTACTCTTTAAGGCGGATCACCAGCGCAGCTGTTTTTCAGCCCACCAAACAAAGGTGACAGAATTTTGAACCTCAGACGATCACACACTCTGCAGCTGTAGTCCAAGTTCTGCTCGCGATAGCATAACTTTTGTTTTGAGACTGTTCCCGCCAAACTGCCAACTGGACCATGTTACGCTTTGCACTGACAAGATTTATTTCGCGCCGTCAGTGTGTTTTGGTGAAATTTTGATGCGGCCATCATCTGCTGAAGCACGACAACGAGAGCTCGCAGCCTTCCTACCGAATTTGCGCAAAAAAAAACGCAAATGAAAGAAAGAAAACCACGAGACCATGGTTTCTTCCATGCCCGTCACCGGTTTCGTGTCTGTGTTGTTTCGCGCAAATGTCATTCACAATGGAATACCCACTCGCCCAACGCTATGTTCTTCTTGCGCACTTCAACTTTAATGGAGGGAGAAGCGTAGCTCCCAGTGGAGGTCGTAGAGAGTGTCTATGTTGTCATTCTGCAGAAAACAATGGCATACTTAAATTGAACGGAGGAATTAAAATGTTGAGTCCTCGAGAATTTCATTGATGCTGAATGCGCAATCAGCTTCGTTCGCCTCATTCCGGTACATAATGGCGGGATGTTATAGTAAGCGTCGCATCAGGGCACGGATTAACACGGTGTGCCTCATTTTCCTGAACAACCGATGCGCATTCGCGCATTGAAATCAGGGTGGTGATGGCTCCGAATATCTGATGAGCTTCGAAGTGAACTTTGCAGTCAAATATGATCCACGTGTTCATTTACAAGAAGATACCAGAACCGTAACGATCCACGAAGCTCCTTGATGTAGGCATTGAAAAGATCTCCAAATCTACTCTATCATCTGTGCCAATGCGTTTTCTTTGTTAAGGTTGTCAAAGCGAAGCTGCTCAACTGGGTTGTAGTGGCTGGAAGTTGTTTTATGAGAGTCACCTAACATTCTTGCAACCACAAATTTGGGCGTGATATGCCTTTTACGGCACGGAAGCACTCGCTATTTTTTTCACCGTTTCTGTTCGTGTTTGATGCCCTGTGCTCAGTGGCCACACAGACGATATCCACTCCGTGTCGATGATTCTGTTTTGTGTTCTGCGAGCCATTTCTTGTGTCCGTTAATCCGGCAAGCGTCAGGATTTGGTTGTTACCGCAGGTTCCGCTACAAACAATGAGCGCGTCGCGCTTCTACTGCAGCTGATGTGAATACGCGTCCGCAAGCGAAACCAATTCTGTGAAGGTCTTGTCCCCGATCTGGGAACAAAGAAGGGGATAGTTTTAGCGCTCGGGAAAGAGTGACGTCCGTTAATTGTCAATGTGTAGGGGGACCCCCGAACTCACATAAGCTTGTTGGTCTTCAAGAGGGTCCGGCATGCGCAAGTAGTTCTTTCTGGTGGGGTGTCTCTAACGGGATACCGTGGTGAGTGATTGATGTTGTTTTGCGAATTTAATTTGCACTAATTTTTTGCTTGCCACAAAATGAGAACCGGTTCTACTGGTCTTACAATCGTATTGTATCAGTAACAAAGAAGCCATCAAAACGCCTTTCATCATATTGCCACGCGTGTTTCTTTCAATGTTGCTGTATTCGGTTTACGCTCACAAAGACTGTGGGCAAAGCTCGGTGCAGACTGCACCTCAGTGTTCGAGAAGCTTCAAGATTTCAGTTGATCGTTTTGTTAAGATTTCACGCAAGACGCGAAGAGTCAAGCTTATTCTATAACTTACGCGACCACCGGCTAGAAAGTTCCATGCGTGATGTATAAAAGACGGCACATCCCAACGAGGATTAGTTGATCGACGGCCGACGCTCTGTTCGCCGCTATCAGTGTCAGTGTGTATTGCTGTAATCTGACTTTCCATTTATCGGCCACGAGTTCGGCCAAATAAACAGTTTCATCTGGGATATACCGACTGCTGCCTTCGTCAACGTCGCGAGCACGTGACATCAGGTGGAGATGCTTAACGGCCCATGTACCGAACGCCCCCCTCAAGCCGTGAACCCAGCCCAAGCGGCGAAGACACCGACACCACCAGTGACAGTCGAGGCAGCCGGAGACTGAGAGGACTACCCCCCGCCCCAATACGGCCCCCTACCGGACGAGCCAAAAGCCACGGCGACCACAACAACAGGCATGATGACGGCCGCAGTGTCCCCGGCAGGGATAGTGACGCAGCCGCCAAGGGAGCCGCCGACGTTCCGCGGTTCACCACGTGAAGACCTTGAATGCTGGCTGGAGACGTTCGAAAGGGTTTGGTCTTTCAACTGACACTCTGACGACAAATTGCGCACGTGTACTTCTACCTAGAAGAAGCAGCAAGAACACGGCTCGAGAACCGGGAGCCTACCCTTCGAACTTGGGACCTATTTCGCAGCGCTTTCTGGACACCTTCCTGAGCGTCGTCAGAAAGGAAAGGGCCGCTGCCCTGTTGGAGACACGCGTGCAACTCCCCAACGAAAACGTCACCAGCTTCGTCGAAGAAATGACCCGGCTGTACCACCACGCTGAACCGGAGATGCCTAAGGACAAGAAAGTCCGTTTCCTCATGCGAGGCGTCAAACTCATACAGGAGCTCTTCGCGGATTGGTCAGAAACCCACGGAAGACCGATCAAGAATTCCTCTCGGAAGCGACTGCAATCGAAATGACGCTGGAAATGCGCACACGGCCATTCAATCTCCGGACAACGCCAGGCTACGCAGACATTTAATCGCTATGCTCAGAAGACCTGCGCGAGACCATCAGAACCACGGTGAGAGAACTTCACCGAATGATCTCGTCGTGCCACCCCCCAAGTTGCCTCCATCGCCGACATCGTGGGCCCTTGGCCGCGAAAGTTGAGGAAAGTTAAAACTGCTTGGGAAGGCCCCGAAAATTCGGACCGCTGGAGGCCATCTAATAACGCCCACGGGAGTCTTCACAGTAATTGTCACCATCAGTAACCGGACTTATCCTGCGATCTTTGTAATCCTACAGCATTGCTCCAGGGATGTGATACTTGGGATAGACTTCCCTAAGTCAACATGGCGCCGTGATCGACCTGAGGCCTGAGTCAATAACCCTAACCTCAGAAAACGCACTGCCGCCCCTCACGACGCCAGTGACCCAGGCTTGAAATTTGATAGATGAGTACGTCACCGTTCCGCCTTTCTCCAGCGTCATCATTTCGGTCGGCAGCGAAGAACTGTTAGACTTGGAAGGCGTCATCGAGGGCGACCAGCCCCTGCTTCTTAACCGTCAGATTTGCGTCGAAAGAGGCATCGCCGAGTTGCATGATGGCAAAGCTTAAGTAATTTCTAGATTTGAAACTTCAGCCACGAATACAGGCACCTCAACATTGGTACGACGGTCGCCTACATGGATGAATTCGTAGACGCCAGCAACGCTTTCAACCTCATCGACGCCACGGAACCTGCTTCAACGAATCGAGGTCCCCAACCAGTTTTCGACGTGAATCCGAGCCGCATATCCACAAAGTGAATGATGGTGAGTGGGCGAAGCTCGGAGGGATCATTTGGGTAACCGTGAATCCCCCGCACATTGCCCACTCGATCATGCAAAGACGTGACAACACGTGTCACGTCTTTGCATGATCCTGGGTTCACGCAGGTTCATGCAAATCACGCAAAGCTCACGATCAAATCATGCATGATTCGATCGTGAGCTGGGCACGAGTGTCACCGACTTGTGTTCCGGGCGCTCCCTGCCTCAGCGACAACGCCAGTTCGCGTTCCACAACAGAGGAAGACGACGCCACCTACTAAGACGCCGAAGTCCAAACCAGTGCTCGACGCAACGCCTCGCCTCCGCATGCACCGCCACAGAACGCTGCTGTCAGTTGTGAAAGCCATGCGTCCTTGGCTATATGGGTTGTGCCGCCGTGAGCACCGGAGCCGCCGCATGCTCCGCAGATACCGGCTGCCCTGGTTTTGCATGCGACTCCCACGAGAGCATTGTGGAGCTGACTACCTCCTCTCTGGTGAAGTTCACCTCACGGTTGATCACGATGGAGTCTACCTCCCGTGCTCGACTCCGAGTACCGCGTCGGTCCGACGATCCCAACGATACAGCGCCATCTATCATCTTTAATCGTCAACTATACGAAAACCACTAACGCCATCTAGTGATATTATTTCCAAGGACATATGCACACAATGCGATCTAGTGAGCAATTCTTAAAACTAACTAGAAGTGGCTACTACAACATACTATTGCAGAGGAGGGAACGACCCACATTCTAAGGAGCTTCGCCCCTAAAACAAGCAAGACCAGCTCGAAGCCCTGCTTCTGCAATTCAGGGACTGCTTCTCGTCGTCGTCAAGGGTCCGACAGACACCAGGCGCTAAACACCGCATTATAACAGAAGAAAGCGCTCGACGAATCCGCCAAAGCCCGTATCGAGTTTCGACTCGTGAACGTGAGGCCATTAAGAAACAGGTCGACGAAATGCTACGCGAAGACATGATCCAGCCGTGCAAGAGTCCGTGGGCGTCTCCCGTGGTGTTGGTGAAGAAGAAGGAAGGGACCTTAGGTTTTTGCGTCGACTGTCGTCGCTTCAATAAGATCACAAAGAAGGATGTGTATCCTCTCCCACGGATAGACGACGCCCTGGATCGGCTCCACAACGCGAAGTACTTTTCGTCGATGGACCTCAAGACCGGCTACTGGCAAATCGAAGTCGATGAAAGAGACCGAGAAAAGACTGCCTTCATAACACCAGACGGCCTGTTCGAGTTCAAGGTCATGCCCTTTGGTCTTTGCTCGGCACCTGCGACTTTTCAACGCGTTATGGATACAGTACTGGTCGGCTTGAAGTGGCAGACGTGCCTTGTATACCTGGACGACGTCGCTGTCCTTGCCTCAAACTTCGACGAACATCGCCGGCGCCTTGAAGCTGTACTTCATGCAATCAAGACCTCCGGACTCACTTTAAAGCCCGAAAAGTACCGCTTCGCGTTCCGGGAACTCTTGCTTTTGGGTCACGTCATCAGCAAGGATGGAGTTCGCCTATACTCGCGGCAAACAGTTGCCATCGATGTCTTCCCGCCACCCACCGACAAGAAGGCCGTACGCCAATTTCTCGGCTTGTGCGCGTACTGCAGACGCTTTGTCAAGGACTTTTCACGAATCGCCAAGCCGATAACGCACCTCACAAAGACCGGCGTGGAATTTAAGTGCGAAAAGACCCAAATCGAAGCATTTCAAGAACTGAAACGTTGATTTCAGACGCTTCGGGTACTAGCGCATTTCGACGAATACGGTGATACCGAAATCCACACCGATGCAAGCAGCGTGGCGGTGCCCTCCTTGTTCAGAAGACTGACGGGCGGGAAAGGGTCATCAGTTATGCTAGCCGGTCGCTTTCCAAGGCAAAAGCCAACTACTCCACAACAGAAAAGGAGTGCCTCGCTATCATCTGGGCCACATCGAAGTTTCGCCCTTACCTCTACGGCAGGCCCTTCACAGTTGTGAGCGGCCACCAGGCCTTGTGTTGTCTAGCTAACTTGAAAGACCATTGAGGTCCCAGCGGCCACCAGGCCTTGTGTTGTCTAGCTAACTTGAAAGACCATTGAGGTCCCCTCGCATGGTGGAGTTCAAGACTTGAAGAATTCGACATAACCGTTGTTTACAACTCCGGAAGAATGTAAGTAAGTAAGTATGTATACGTACATACTTCCGGAAGAAAACACTCCGACGCCGACTGCCTGTCTCGTGCCCCCCGTCGACCCACCGCCACAGGACGACCAAGATGATGACTGCTTCTTGGGAACCATAAGTGCCGACGACTTCGCCGAGCGACAGCGAACCGATCCGGAACTCAACGGCCTGGTGGAATACCTCGAGGGCAGGACCGCCGATGTACCGAAGGTATTGAGTCGTTCTTCTTGCGAAACGGCGTTCTCCTAAAGATGGAAAGATACGAATGCGTAAAAGTGAGAACTCCCAAGTTCTGCATGTGTCATGTATGGATGACCTTAAGAAAATAAATTAACCATTTTATGACTGAGTCTCACAAATCTAATCCCAAAGGAAATATATCTTTGCCACTGCAACACACGCAGTATAAGCAAAAATCTTAATCTCCTTCTCTCTCCTATTTTCCGGCATGGCAAACATTATGACGTAATAGCAGCTACAGAAACGTGGTTGAGAAAGGATGAAACAGTTACCATACCGGGCTATAAAATGGCATCTCAGCCATGTGCACCTAACTCTCGCTTTTTTTCGTAAAGAACGGACTCCGCTTATCTGTACTATCTGAATTCACATGGAGCCTCACATATATAGAAGCACTTTTTGTAAAGATAGAATGCTCTGTCGTTGTTGGTGTGTTGTATCGGCCGCCAAACGCAGATACTAGCTGTGTTTTTTTTATAAACATGAAGGCATTCTTTTAACCCTGGCAAGGAATGGTCGTACTCGGGTTATTATTCTTGGCGATATAAACATTGAACCTTTTAGTGCTAGTTACAAAGATTTCGCTTACCTAATATAATCCTATAATTTTCGCAATCTAATCACTGCGCCTACTGGAGTGACAAGTACAACAGAAACCATGTAGGACCATGTCGTCACAAATATTGCTAATAACATAACAGCAGGTGTTCTCAATGAGCCTATCATTGATCACATGCTAACTTTTGTCACTGTAGATATAGGGCCTGTGATAAATCATCAGAGAAACGTTACTTCCTATAGAATTGGTTACTCAAAGGTTCGTAATTTCATGCGCTCTTTTGGATGGCAGGAGGTTTATAATGATGACGTGGACCAAGAATTTACTAATCTAATCAATGCTGATATGGAATCCGTACATAACTAGAAAAAAGTCATCCGTAGACGCTCATATGAAGCATCAATCTGTCCTTGGATAACCGAAGCTTTATTAGGGGCGCTTAAGGCTAAAGAGTACAGGCATCACAATTGGAAACGCGATAAGCACGATGTTCATCTACTACATGAGTGTAAAACTGTTCGTAACGAATCGGTTTATCGGCTATGTCTCATAAATGTAAAAAAGACTATTATTCGAAGCTCATTGAGCAAGATTCCGGTGACACGCGGAAAAGTTGGCAAATAATAAACGAAGCAATCGGGCATACTTGTGCTGAAAAAACATTACCTGACAATGTCACTGAGGATGCTGTCAATGACTTTAATACTTATTTTACAAATGTTGGTCCTTCATTAGCCAGAATGCTGCCTATTCCTAAGAAAGCGCTGTATGAACCAACTTCCTTACCAAATAGCTTCGTTATTAACAACATAGAGAGGAATAAAATTCTACGTATTGTGAGTAAACTAGTAATAAGCAAAGCGCCGGGTCATGACGAGATTCCAGCGCGCGTTATAAAAAGAGCACATTGATTTAATTCAAGAAGCATTATGCAACCTATTTAACCCCCATTACCATTTCATACCGGTAAATACCCATCAATACTCAAGATAGCCAAGTCACTCCTGTCCACAAAGAGGGTGATAGGTCTGATCCTTCTTGCTACCGCCCGATATCTGTACTGAGTGTTCTTAACAATATCTTCGAAAAAATAATTTCCAAACGTATGCTTTCCTTTTTGAGCAAATATCATGTGTTATGTCCGCACCTACATGGCTTCCGGCCAATGCGCTCTACAAGTAGAGCAGTGCTCGCACTAAGCCAAATTTTAAATACTGCCCTTCAAGATAACAAATTCGCCGTAGCAGTTTTTCTCGACCTCCGAAAAGCGTTCGATACGGTAGACCACGAGATCTTACTTGAAAAATTGCGCAATTATGGTTTTCTCAACACTATGTGTAGCTTTTTCCAGAGTAACCTTCAAGGTGGGCAACAGATGGTAATTATCAATAACATTACTTCTCTTCAGTCCATACAAACCGGTGTGCCACAACGTTGTGTATTAGGACCGTTACTTTACTTGTTATTGATAAATGACTTGCCTCTAGTACTAACTGCCGAGATGCTTATGTATGCTGATTACACCGCGTTGATTATTACCGGCAAAAATATGTCAGGCATAGAAGAACAAATGAATACCGAACTTGCGAAGCTGGCCGATTGGTTTGCAGCTGACAGGCTTACCATTAATGCCAAAAATCAAAATATTTGTTTTTCCACTCCCGTACAAATTCTATTCCACATGATATACAACTGTTCATCAATAATTGTTCTCTTGAATGTACTGATTATTTTACTCATCTTGGTGTTGTTCTAGACAGCTGTTTAAATTTGCAGATTCAGCTAGACGCAGTCTGCTCGAAACTAGCTTCGAGTTGTTGCGCTCTCTTGCAAGCTCGTGAATATTTTGATATTGCAATTCTTCGAATTATGTATTTTACTTTAGCCAACTGCCACATTTTGTACTGCATATAGTCCTGGGGTTCAACGTACGATTCTTATCTTGAGCTAGTACGACGGCTGCAAAAACAAGCTATACGCACGATAACTTTTTCACAATACTACGAACATAGCAAGCCACTGTTTTCTAGGTTGAAGATCTTACCATTCGATTTTGTGCGGGAACTAACATTAGCAACATGTATTAACAGTGTCGTTAGAAACAATGAGCCATTCCCTATTTAATTACTCTGTACCCCTCGACGCGCAACGAGGAACCCAACTTTTAACAACTTCAATATACCTCCCACAAAAAACACGTGTAGCAAACGTTTACTACAATATACCGGAGTGTCAGTTTCGAATGGCATACCGTATTATATAAAGAATATCCAGAACTTGTCCAGATCACCGAAAAAATACTACTTTGAAGTAGTCTTCTCTGCTTCCTGAGTAGACCCGTCCTTTGGATTGTCGTTTTTTACCATGTATATAAATTGCCCTTTGTGTTTTCTTTGTAAAGTGTAGCAGTAACCCTGCTCTCTTTATTAAGGTATAAAAGGTAACCATTGTTGATACTTGCAACTACAAGTTGCATTCTGCAGTTCTGTACGCCACCACTAACCAAATTTTAGGGGCGAAGCTCCTCAGGGTGTGGGTCGTTCCCTCCTCTGTAGTAGTACCAGTGTTGTACGGAACGACGTTCCAGGAACTAGTTCCTTTTGACAGGAACGGAGGAACGCCACCGTTCCATTCAGGATTGGTGGAACTGAAGCGGTAACCCGTTAAGTTTAAGCAGGAACGGTAGAGGGAACGACGTTCCTTCTGTAGACGTTCCACGGCATTCAACAGACGCACGCACGCAGCACATCATGCAGAACAGGGCGGATGGGCGACCATGTGAGGCGCGAAAATGTAGCGCTCGCCCATCATGTGACTACGATGCATCCTGGTTTTTACTTCAAGGCGCTCGCCGGGGGGCGCAGGAAAGCGAAAGACGCCGAGACTGACCATGTGCGGGAGGAACAGCTGATTGTTTTACAGCAGAGATGTTAGGCTCGAGGTTTCCATGTGTCGTTGAAACAGAATTATCCTCATCCTGAACAGGCACGCATTCTCTTCGTCACCGCCGTCCTATTTTGTTTCTCTAAGTTCTCTCCCTGTCACGGAATGCCACTTTTTCGATCCGTCGTCATGCCGATTACCGCGCGCCGCACTCCCCCGCAGACTAGCGCGACGGCGTCGGCATGAAAAGACTTGTTTTTAGAACAGCGAAGAGCAACGGAAGGGGGGTGTTATTCTTCGAATGTTGCTGCCGAAGGGTGTTCGTTGTTCTGTACTGCGAAGACGACAGCTTTTGTTGGACAGCCGCAGTGTGCCCCGAACTTTTAGACTGCAAAACGCTCGGCTGAGAACCGAGGCAAGATACCGTTTCCACGGAAGAAGCTGCACGTGTACGAGCCACCTACGCGGTTACCTTAAACGGGTTGTCTCTCTTGATTATTGGAGAAACCTCCCCTAATTAAAAAGGGGCGTCGTCAATATTTTGAGGGCGGACTTTGTGACAATGCGATGCGCATGATTGGACCCATGCCGATCGTCCCTTCTTCCACAGGAAGAGAATGAGGGGACACGAAGGGGATTTAAGCGCAGGATATGGACCTGCTAATCAGTCTAGTTGCTTGTCACACATGGTGTAGAAATAGATCAACGAGTATCCCTTCTAGAAGTTTTTAGTGCGCGCTTTGAATCGGCTGGCCACCTAAATTTAGCCGTTCGTCTAGTTGAGACACGCCTGCAACGTAGGCATCGGGACTTCAATCTCAGCTTATCTCAACCCGCCTGAGATCGCCTTCAAGCACTAGCTACCGGAAGCATCGGCGTTGCATCTTGGATCCACCGACATCGCAGTCGTCTCGTGCCAGAACTCTTCGGGACGTTTCGCATCCGATCGTCGTGGACGCAACGCTGCCGGTAATCTCACGTATGCCTTCCCCTGTTTATACTATCGAACTTTCACGCCTTTTCGGTTTAATATTATCCCACTTTTTGTTTACTGTTAGTTCAGTTTGTGTATTTTGTAGTACTTGTATTTGGAAGCTTATTATTAGTTTAGTTGAAGTGTTTTCTTTAGAGTGCTTGAGCCACAATAGCTAGATTAAAGCTGTTGTTTTGTTGTCCAAACACGTCTCCGATCCTTTCACTGCGTCTACATGCGTACGGAACGGTCGCCGACTTCGCGCCGGCGACGCTTGAGTGGAACCTTGTAACACTCCGAGAACACGGGCGCTGATTTGTCCGGCGCGGGATGCAATAACTGTTATGGGTCGAGCGAACGAGTACAGAGAGACCGAAAGGAAGGGATATTGAGAAAGATATAAATTCTTGGCTACAAAATGTTTTCGGCGAGTCCAGATTCGGCACCGCCTATCCACGATCGGAAGGCGAGCGTCGTAACCACTCAGCAATGTAGTTTTTTTTTTCTTTCATATTCAACATAAGCACGGCACTTCGAAGCAATTCAATGCACACAGAGAACTAATATGTTCATTTTGCTCGTATCGCGACCCAACGACGAACACATGCTACTGAAGAATTCGCATTCATCTCTAGAGCGAATACATTAAAGAACTGCCATTTCCAATTACACAATAAAACGGTGGTAAGGATAAACACCTCACCAATGCAATATACCATTCTGGCCGACCTTCCATTTGCCCGTATACATCTCTTAGCTGAGTGACCATATAATGATGAAGTAGGATGTTGAGGAAATTATTGGCTATGCATTTTTCTGGAACATGTGCGCACGCTAGAGTGTATAGCATATCCTTGGATATTACAGTATAGCAAGGGGATGGGAAGGAGAAGTGATGATGAGTATGGAGAGACAGAGAACGAGTATAGAGAGACAGAGAAAAAGAAAAGGAAAGAAAGATAGAAGGCGAGCGAACGTACACAGAGAGATAGAGAGAGAGAGAGAGATAGCGAAAAAAATATAAAGAAAGAGAAAGATAAAAATATACAGAACGAAAGGCAAGAAAGAACCCAAGAGATTGACAGAGGACGAAATATACAGAAATATGTTCGCTGACCGTGAACCGGGGACTTTACTAAGGCGCAATTGTGTATCCTGAACATTAATTTCTGCTCACACTGAAATATTGAATCAGCACTCATTACACGCCTAAGTATATTCCCTTTAGATGCGAATTCCTGCGCTGGAAATTCAATTATATTGGCGCATTGGTGGAGATTTCTATTTGAATATGGGAAGTGCAGTATCCTGACTGCACCTTTGAAAACCGACGTTGAAAAGTGCAACATTTATTGGACTTGAAATAGACGAGCACGAAAGTTGCAGTTACATGTATGTAGTAAGGCTGGTGATCTCGAAAAAATTGTCTAGGAGCGTTTATTTAGATTCATTTACCTATGTGTAACCTGATGTCAGCAATGTTAAATTCGGTTGATATAAGTAGCTGAATGGGAGCTTTAAATTTCTCGCTTTATTCCGCCTCAGCATTACCCGACACTATATATTTATTAAAAACTCAAATGTAAAGTTAATGTAACGGCACGTTCCAATTTTGGAAATGTAACTGGAACGAGTTCCTTTTGCATTTGAGGAACTGGTAACGGGAACTCGTTCCGAAATTGGGAAGGAACGAGGAACGAGCTTTCGTTCCTGTTTTAGAGGAACGTGTACAACACTGAGTAGTAGTATGTATGTAGCCAGCTCTAGTTAGTTTTAAGCATTGCTCACTAGATGGCATTGCGTGTATATGTCCTTGGAAATAATATCACTAGATGGCGTTAGTGGTTCTTCGTATACGTTGATGATTAAAGATGATAGATGGTGCTGTTATAGCGGAGGGCTCGGAAAGCTGCTGCAGCGCGCGCTCGCCGACAGGACTTGCTCCTACGGTTCCCCCCTCTCTCGCCTCGCGACGCCGACGCAGGCAACGTCTGCTAGCGCGTTTGTTGATTGAAAAAAACCGACTGCTCGCGCTGCACAACCGTTCACTGGCGACCCCCGCATATATATGCACCGAATTTTGACCTCCAAGGTAGTGCCGGTGTGAGATTTCTCCTGTGCGTGATTAAACAATAACAATTCACCGCCTACATGTAAAATTATAGTGAGCTGCAAGTCGCCATGATAATCATCGACCCTTAAGTATAAACGCGCCCGGTCTCACGTCGTTGATGATGTACTGGGCAGAATTTACGGAAGATTCGCGGTTTACCGATGAACCTCAGGAGCTTCGCCCACTCATCATCATTCACTCCATGGATATGCTGTGATTTTTTGTGTTTACTACAAGTTACCTACTTCCTTTTTTAAATGCGAAGCATTTCTTAGCGAACTTCAGCGATTTTGAGCGTATCTATCTATCTATCTATCTATCTATCTATCTATCTATCTATCTATCTATCTATCTATCTAGCCGCCTACGACTCGCCGTATCGTTCATGGGATTTGTACCAAAATTTGTATGGAATAACATGACTCTATGACAAACAGGAGTGACTGGTCATATCATGAAAATCATGACTAACTTGTCATGAAAACTATGACTTACACGCCATGGTCATAGTGCTCCTGAGGCCGTTTTCTTAACTTGATATATCCAAAAAATTCGCACGATGAGACATTTCCGCATGACAAACATAAATGACAGGTGGTAATATGAAAATCCTGACCTGCATGTCATGTATACAACATGCTTTACATGAAACGCTCATGGCGCGCTGACGGCCGTTTCGCTAGCTTGATATACACCGAATTTGGTATTGCGTGACGTGACTGTATGACGAACATAAATGCGAAGTTGTAATATGAAAATCATGATATGTCATGTGCAACATGACTTGCATGCTACACTCATGGTACTCCCGTGGCAGTTTCGCTAGCTTGATATACACCAAATTTGGTATTCAGCCACGTGATTTTATGACGAAGATAAATGACAAGTGGTAATATGCAAATCATGACATGTCATGTGCAACATGACTTGCATGCCACGCTCATGACACTCTTGTGGCCGTTTCGCCAGCTTGATATACTCCAAATTTTAAGGTGAAAGCCTTTAATGTCTCATGCTCACGTCCACCCCTGTCCGTCCGGTCGTCCGTCCGTCCGTCCCTCCAACCGTGCCCTGGCACATTGCCAGGTGGGCGCCGGGGCGCGCAAACGGACGCCGGTCGCGTTGGACTCTACTGCACTCGCGCTTTGCTTGCGTAGCGTCGATGTGCCCAGCGTCTCTAATCATGCAAGGAGGGAGACGCCCGCGTCATGTTCCATTCAGTGGTTTCATTCTCACCGACCCCGTCTCAGTGGGCACATTCTGTTATACCAGTCTCTGTGTTCGTGGAACACGCTTTGGAATTGACAAAGTGTCGTCAATTTAAACGCTGGAACGCGGATGGCGTCTGCACGATGCGCAGAGCGGGAGAATACGAACGTGTGCGAAACGGAGGAAGATCGGTCGCGCGTCTCACTGCGATTCGAGGTAAAAAATTAAGCGAACTTAAGGGCCAGGCGGTAACATGAAAATCTTGGCATGCATGTCATCCACAATGCCATTTACATGCCACGCTCATGGTGCGCTTGCGTCCAGTTCGCTAGCTTGACATACACCAAAATTTGTATTGCGCGACGTGACTGTATGACGAACACAAATGACAGGTCCTAACATGTAAATAATGACATGCATATTATGTACAGCATGATTTGCCCCCTTGCTGGCTGCTTCGCATCACATTGATTCCCCAGAGTGCGTGGGATATGCCGGTTTTTTTTTCCTTTGCTTAATCGAAGTTAAATGAATGATGTTAGAACATAAACATTATTTCTCGCATTGTCATATCAAATTTCAATTGTTTACTTCTGTTTAGTTTGAGTTGAACTATTACAGTTTCTGTTATGTATACCTCTAATGGGACCCGCACTAGCCTTTGGCTATGGGGGCCATACAGTTCGTGCATATTTTGTACAATATATGTGTGCAATAAAGAACATTCATTCATTCATTCAGTCATTCAAAGAAAAAAGAACTTCTCGCCCCTTCGAGCCTACCACCTTCTCGTGGTTCCTTCAGCAATGCCGCCAGAAATCCTGCAGGCCCTACATGACCACCCGACGGCTGGACACCTTAGTGTTTCCCGCACGCTCGCAAGAATACAGGAAAGGTACTATTGGCCGCGCCTTGCTGACGACGTCGCCCGCTACGTCAAAACATGCCGAGACTGTCAGCGACGCAAGACACCGCCGACTAGACCAGCAGGCTTTCTTCAGCCGATCGAACCACCTCAACGGCCGTTCCAGCAAATTGGTATGGACCTACTGGGATCGTTCGCTACGTCGGCTCGCGCGAATAAATGGATCGTCGTAGCAACCGACTACCTCACCCGCTACGGCGAAATAAGGGTCCTACCTACAGGCAGTGTCGCCGAGGTGGCAAAGTTTTTCGTTGAAGACATCGTCCTGCGTCATGGCGCCCCACAGGTCCTCATCACCGACAAAGGTACGGCCTTTACTACGGAGGTGACTCAGGCGATTTTGAGATAGAGCCAAACAGTCCACCGCCGGACCACCGCCTACCACCAACAGACCATTGGCCTCACCGAGCGTCTAAACAAGACCATCGCCGACATGCTGGCTATGTACGTCGACGTCGAGCACAAGACATGGGATGCCATCCTTCCGTACGTGACCTTCGCATACAAGACGGCACTGCAAGAAACGACGCAGCTGTCACCGTACAAGTTGGTCTACGGAAGGAGCCCGGCAACGACGCTCGACGCAATAGGCACTGTCCACTGACCAGAGGGGAGCTGCGTCGCTCACACTGGCCCGTCCCAAGCTCGCTGAAATTGGCCGTTAGGGACGCGCAGAACACAGACGCGCGCACGCGTCCCCGCTGCATCTCGGTCACGATCAGCCAGAATCCGCCCACTCATGCAGGGAAGTTAACGCGCGCATGGCGTTACATTTCGATCGACCCCGTCTGAACATTGCTTTTGTAACCGCTTGGCTGTGCTTTCTGGCACTGCAGTCACACTGGAAAACTCGACTGCATGGTGCCTATGCTGACAGCTTCCACCGACGAAGACAATGGAGTACCAGCCCGGTGACCGTGTGTTGGTCTGGACACCAATACGCCATCGTGCACTTAGCGAAAAACTTCTGCGACGGTACCTCGGACCCTATAGGGTACTCCAACGTCTCGGCGCACTCGACTACGAGGTTGTCCCCACGGTATCAGGAACTCTGAGCGACGCTGGACACGTCCCAAGGTCGTGCATGTGGTGCGCCTCAAACCGTTCTGCGCGCGTTAAGAAATATTCGGACTAAAGTGTTTACTTCCTTTATAATTGTTATTGACTATTGCATGCATTTTTGTACCATGTTCTGTTTTAAGCATCGGGGCGATGCTTTTTCAGAGGGGGGGCAGTGCCAGGCGTGTTTCTTTCAATGTTGCTCTATTCGGCTTACACCCACAAATACTGTGAGCAAAGCTCGGTGCAGACTGCGCCTCGTGTTCGAGAAGCTTCACGATTGCGGTAGATCGTTTTGTTAAGATTTCACGCAAGACGCGAAGAGTGAAGCTTATTCTAGAGCTTGCGCAACCACCATTGATAAGGCTAGAAAGTTCCATGCTTGATGTATAAAGGACGGCGCATCCCAACGATGGCCAATTGATCGACGGCCGACGTTCTGTTCGCCGCCATCAGTGCCAGTGTGTATCGCTGTAATCTGACTTTCCATTTACCGGCCCCAAGTGCGGCCAAATAAACAGTTTCATCTGGGACATACCGACTGCTGCCTTCGTCAACGTCACGACCACTTGACAATATTGATGTGGTGCTGAAGGTGGAGGGATGATTTTTCTTTCCTGCAATTCTTCTGTCTTTTGCATGCAGAAGCAGGATCATGTCATATTTAGCCCTCTAATAACTGAATGCTACCATAACGGGTGTGCCTCGAAACAAGGGAAGGGAAGGGAACATGAAGGGAAGAAAAAAATCAGCATTTCTTCGCATACGTTCTGGTACAAGTATTGTGAGATGTGATACAAGAGCAAAAGTGAAACTATGACCAGCGTACGGACGATTATGATGGAATCCATTAGGGCTTTTGAGGAGAGCGCAACGCGAATGTAATAAAGGACACATACGTGCAAATATTATAGTTCATATGAAAGAACAACTGTATTAAATGGTGACGCGCCTGAAATAGTCATTTTTGCTATTGTTTTTTATTTTATTTTTTTTATAACATACTGCAGACCACAATTCGGTCCTTGCAGGAAGGGCGCTCATTTTACATACAAAACAGGAAGTTCAATACAAAAAATATCAATACAGTTAGTCCAAACAGTATATAAAACCTCAAACATAACGCAGAAAGGGTCCTGAGATGCGTACAAAAAAAGGCAACATAATACGAAGATATAAATACGACTGTACAAAGAATATAGACATTTTCAAATACAACATAAAACATGGGTAACGAGCTGATTTAGGAAAGTTCATTCATGGAGTTCCACTCCGACACTGTCCGAGGGAAGAAGGAGTATTTGTAAGTATCTGTCCTAGTGAAATGAGGGGTTAATGCATATGTGTGATCATGACGTGTACGCCTTGTGGACAGGGGGGATACATATAACGCGGGGTCTATGGATAATTCATGACTAATTAATGATTGTAGAAAGTTGAGGCGAAGCATCTGCCGACGTGTTTCGAGGAGCGGAATGTCATTTTCTATCATGAGCTGTGTGGGGGGAATCGGTGCGCCTAAACTTAGAGTAAATAAAGCGAACAGCTTTTCTCTGGATTCTCTCCATTATTTTAATGTTGTGTTTAGTGTATGGGTCCCATGTAATACAAGCATACTCTAATTTGGGTCTAATGAAAGTCATATAACTAAGTAATTTAATGCTGGCAGGTGAATTTCTAAGTTTGTGTTTTATGAAGCAAAGTTTACGGAAAGCGGAAGAACAAGTATTGCTAATATGTGTGTTCCACGATAGATTGTTGGTGAAGGTTACACCTAGATATTTGTAATTTTCAACTTCCCTTAGGGGTGAACCGGCCAGTGTGTAGGTATATTTTAATGGGCTTTTCTTGCGTGTTATGCGAAGACTTACTGTTTTGTCCTTGTTTAAAGCCATGCCTGACCTGTCACACCATGATTGTATGTTCTACAAACTTCTTTCAAGGTCTGTCTGGTCATGTACTGTAGATATTTCTCGGAATAAAACACAATCGTCCGCAAACAATCTTATCTG
>JALIZH010019795.1:0-81860 GCA_030522465.1 Rhipicephalus appendiculatus | reverse complement strand
CAAACTACCTACATAGAACGACGAAGACAAGAATCGCAAAGAAATTTTCAGAATGTCGCACTGGAACAAACTTTAGGAAAACTTCGTCTCGAGAATACTGTCGCAATATTTCGTGCCTTTAAGATGTACCTCTATTCTCTCCAGACCTCTCAAACCCCCCGACACGATGTTGCTTCAAACTTTTTTTTTTAATTTTTAATGTCAGATGTCTGTGAATGAGAAAAGAGGGAAGCTGGAAGTTTTCTCGTCAGTTTAGCATACATATAGGAGAGGAATGAATGTTGCTTCATTTCGCCTTTTTCAAGTTTCTGATCGCTGCTAAGTATAAACCGCATGACGTACAGTCAAATTCAAAAGTTTAAGGATCACGAGACACACACACAAAAAAAAGAGCATTTCCGCATCTTTTGCGGGCAACCTTGAATTCACATTTCTCGCCTGTTCTAAACCACGCCAACGAGATGTACGACGCAGTGCGACCGAGTACAGTCAAAAAGTGTTCAGAAATTCAAAGTTTTCTCTTACTTAGTTGGGTTTGAGTGCCTGAACCTACGACACCGACTGTACGTGTAGGCGGTACTCAGAACGGCGGCTCCGTTCGAGGCCATTTGCGATTCAAGTAGAACTTGTCGATGCAAGACTCTAAGCCGAAGGTACTGCACCCACTGGATTGTATTCCGACAAAGTCAGTGAGAACGTTTACTGTGTATTCCAATGGTTCTTTTTTAACGTCGTCTTTGTGTGTCACTCGATTTTTATTTACACGCCCTCGATGCACCCAGGCTCCGCGTGAGTATCAGATGCAGGATTGGTTCGTCGAAAGAAAACATAAAGACACGAAACGAACTTGGCGGAAATAGCGCTGCACATAAAGCGAAATAATAAAGTCGGCGCTCGGCAAAATATTTGTTGACGTTGTTACGAAATGGGAACTCAATGTAATCCCCCCAGGAAAAAATATTCACTCGGCTAGACGTCCGTGAGGATTGAATGAAAACTAAAAAAAATGGCGATATGCATCTGTTCACAAAACACTCAACGGCAAGATTTTCGCGAGCGTCGTTGAGTGTGCGCGCCCGGAGGCAGCCTTTAAAATGCACTGAAACGTGGGCAAGGAGTTGCTTTCGAAGTTTCTGAGCGAATGTTTCAAAAAGCTTGAGAGTGTGACGCGACTACTCTAAAAATCAGTGCTGTGATCGACATGAACACTTGTCTTTTTTTAGTTTTCACGGCCAGCATTTAAGACCGCAGGACCAAAAAAAACGAAAAAAAAATGTGAAAACGGACCTTCCACTTGTGTACGCAAGAAACCAACCTACTGAAATAGCGAGAGGAAAAGTTAAAACGACTAAAGAGGAGTAGACATTCTACTGGGACTTTTTATAACCCATTAACACACACGACCATGCAACAATAATAATAAAGGCGCTCGTGGCCATTCACGCGAAAGAAAATTACAATAATAAATTTGTCAAAAATTTTAGTTTTTATATTTATAAAAAAATGTATGAATTTTCCGTGGCTCCAACCATAAAATGGTTGGAACCACTTTGATGATGGTGCGGTCATGGCTGGTATACCTACAAATGTTTTCGCACTATTATTTTTCTTGCAAACTAATCAGAAGACGCACTAATAAAGCCCACAAGCACAAAACATCGCATTCTTGCTAACAATACAAAATTTTCTTATACTGGTTAAAATTTGTTTTAGACCGCTCTATTCTATCAACATCCGTATTACAGCGTTACATGCGTGATGCCTATTCTTGTGCAATCAATCATGGGTTTAATGGGAAAAACATGAAATAGGTCCTTTGAGCACTAGTAGACACCTCTCACTTGATCCATCAGTGCGGTCCGTATTACGTACAATGAATGCTGCACAAAATGAAGTGATTCCGAAATAGTAACCACCTTACCGCATTCCACTTTAACACTGGAATGGTTTGCAACCGGGTTAGTTGGTGATCTTGCGTGTTGAGTATCATCGCTCCAATAACCGCTGATACTAACGTTATATGAAGTTTCGCTTTCACAGAAAAAAATCGACTACTTTCATGAGGATTGTCTAACTCCTTTTAATCTTGTTTAACCTTTCCTATCTTTGACCACCAGTTTTCAACTGTGGATAGCCGCACATGTATATTCTGGAGGGAGTTTCAATAAACAGCAGTTGTTACCCAGCAGTATCATCGTGCTTTATTTTTTGTTCGCGAGTCTAACTTTTTCGCTGCAACCATTTTAACAAGTTTGTAATGCGATGCTACCGACAAACGTGTAAGCTCTCAGCTAACGATCTCTCGCACCAATAGTATAAGCGCAGCTAAGCGCTGCGTGTCTATTGGGTGCAAAGTCGCGATGACTATTTTATTTATTTATTTATCGAATACTGCGGACACGTAGTCCAAACAGGGAGGGCAATAAAAGTTATCTTTTCGTCCACTTTTCTTTGTTCACATTTACATTACAGTTACTTCTAATAACATCCTCGATATTTTCCTTCGCATCATTGTCTGTTAGTTCTCATCCATATTCAAATGGTATCTTGCCACCAGTAAGATAGCAAGTTCTTGGATTCACTTTCGAGGCATATCCTCCTTGAATTGCCTGAGATGACTGCAAGGCGAAATAAATTTACATTTCTATATACACTTTATGTCACTCAATTTACATTATATGGGGCAACGCTCGGGTAACGTACGGTTACTCACCGATACGATACCCAAAACTTTTTCCACTCGTCATGAATCACTTCGTGGAGATGCGTGGATTTTTCTTCTGCATTTCTTGGGTTAACTGTGTTTCGTCGCGCTGCCGACGCGCATTTCAGAGGCTACGTAGAAAGGAGTGATTGAGACCTGCTCCGCCAGGCGCTGCAACAATTTCAGCTTCTCACAAGAGAACTATGTGCTGTTTCAATTAACACGCTAAATTATTTCCACCACTTATATTGACAGTTATTTCGCCTGTGTGTTAAGTAAAACTTATTCTCCGATATCATATGTATCCAGCATAACTCTAAACTTCAACCAGAACCGGTGATTTCCTACCAGTGTTACATTTAAAACATTGTTTTCCGTATATTCAGAAAACCGCAAGTAAGGGCTTGGACGGAAATGCTTGGAAGAAAAATAAAACTGTCACTGTACGTTCGTGCCTTCGTGCAACTAAACGAACGTTAAAGAAAAAATGACAGAAGTTCACGCGAAATGTAGAAATTCCAAAAAAATTAGGGGACCCTTAAGCTTCACCTTTAAGGGTTCAACGCGATAGCGATATCCTGTCCCTAGTGTGTACTTCAATCACTTAGTACCTACTATGTATTGGGTAGCATGCTTTAAACCACGAGCATTTATGCGCGGGAAATGCGGGAAATGTTTTCGAACTTGCTATACACCCACTACGTAGTCTTAAAGGAATAGGCGCACTAACGTGTGTGCCTTTTGTAATGGGTGGACGGCTTTGAACCCCTTTGTCATTATGATATTCACATCTTCTGACACCCGACGGCAATGTACGCTTTTACCACGCAATATTACTGCGATATTACATGTTGTATTTTGACGTCTGTATACAGGACGCGTGTGTTTGCAAAGCATGAGAGTTATTTTCACTGCATTTCCAAGAGGAAGAAGTTATTTTCAATGAAATCCCAAGCAGAAGCGTGGCTGCGTGGTAGAACACCTGCTCGCCACGCAGACGACCAGGGGTCAATCCTCATTCGTACCCGGAAATTTTTATTATTTATTTTATTTGCATCTTTCTCGAGTTTTCGGTCACGGACAAGATGATGATTTTTCGCTCACAACCAACGACGCCGACAACGACACCGACGCCGACACCGACGCCGACACCGACGCCGACGCCGACGCCAGAATTTCTGCGAAACGAGCTCTTTAACGCTATCGCGTTAATACCTTACTCTCGAGTGCCACCTTAGATGTTCGTGATTCCGGTGCAATATTATGGACACGATACGCACACACAACAAAGAGAGTAAGAAAGGGCGGGTAGGAAGGCGAAATGAGAAACAAATTGTTTAGTTCCACTTTCCTGCGGAAGAAACGAGCGTGACAGCAAGGTAGAAAGACGAGTAACGAACCAGAAGTCGGCGCACAACGATGCGGTGCTACACGCTATCACACGGTTTATGTATCAGTCATCGCTGCTCGGATGAAGGCATATGGTATGCGGCCCGAACTTCGCCACTGAGGAAAGAAAAAGAATCAAAATCGAAACAACAGCTGCAGCATCAATTAGTGTCGCTGAAGTAATGTTCGAAAGGAGAGGTCTCAAACATTCTATCTTGCTGCCCGCGCCACGCGTGACAGTCCTCGTTACATTACGAAAATTCTTAATAAGTATGTTCCTGAGCTACGTAAACATGACTGGTCTGCAGAAATTTTTTTCGTAAGGCACCCCATGCGATCACCACTTACTGAAACTTAACCTGGAAAGAAAAACTATATCCCAGAATCGGCGTACAGATTTCAGACATTCCGGAGATCGGTATCGATATGTTTCTCAAATCCTGACGCAAAATCCGCTGCAGAAATGACCAATATGTGAGATATGGTAAAGGCGTTCTTTGAAATGGCAAAGTCAGGTGACATCTTTTGTTTTTTTATTGACGTGATGTAAGGAGATGTTGACGCACAAACAGGGCGCTGGCTACTCCTTAACCCTTAGAGTTGTCTAACGTAGAGCACGTTGGGTCCAAGTCTCTAAGCGTAACAAGTCCACAGCACATACAATATACAATTTAGCCTAACAGTTAAGACATAAGATTTCAAAACAGCGTATTCAACAACCACATATCTGTGCACATACGGTGATGTTGAAGAGCAACCGTTACAAATTGAAGAGCAACTGCCACATATAGTCAAAAGTCACATAATAAACAACAAAATAGATAACGTAATAGTCAACAGTGACATAATTATACACTGTGATGTTAAAAAAAAACTGAAATACTCTAGTATCGGTCAAGAATGCCACCGTGTTCAAGAAATTTTTTTCCCACTTTTACGTTCTCCGCTATATCGGCCATTGAGGGGCTGAATTTCGTGTCTGGGGCCCCTTTGACCGAGTTGAGTTAAGGACATGTGTTGTAAACAAAAGCGTGCGCAGGATTCTCCACAAGAAGGTGAAGGGCAAGATACAACGCAGCGCCCCCCCCTCCCCCCTCTACCCCACCCAATGATCGAGTCCGAAAGAAAACGATGTGCACAACAGATGCAAAAGTGAAGACGAAGATATGACGTTCTTATCACAACTTCCTGTCATTGGTAGCCCGCTATCCGGGCTAAAGGTGGGAAGAAACTTGAAACGTAACATCAGTAGTACTCGGCAGCCATTATCGTCGAAGGACACGCGTGGACAATCCTGCACTTTAACAATCACGTGCCAAGTACAACAGAGTAAAGCTATGGGCAGAATGGCCGCCCCCCTTTAAAGGATTAGTGGGAGAAGTAGCAGTCAACCCTCCCCCCCCCCCCCCCCCCCGACCCCCCGCGACTGCCCACTGTTTGCAGGCTTAGGGCCCTGAAACTGAACTCTCATAGTTAACTAGGAAGTAGCAAAAATATACAAACCAAACAATCAGTGAACTTCGACGGCACCGCAACCATATCCGCCAGTTTGCTAGTGCATTCACTGCTTTGTTTTTTCGAAACCCACGTAAAACAATCTTTTCCTTTCAGCAACCCGTGGATCGACATTCCACTGCTTCCAACGCCACTTGCTCTTTTTTTTTTTCTCGTCGCCAAAGTTAATAAACGAAAGAGTATGAAGACGCGTAGAGGCTACCGCATGGCGCGAAGCAAAGCTGCTATGGAAGTATGTCTTGCACAAACAGCCATCCATCTCGCTAAATGCAAGCGAGGAACCGGGCGGCGCTCATCCACACTGCAGCAAGAAAGCGCGGCAACAGATTCTTCTCTGTAGCGGCACGAATATCGACCCCCCCCCCCCCCAAAAAAAAACAAAAAACAAAAGAACTATAGCGATCTCTAGTCGTGTTTCATTTTCCTTCTTAGACTGCTAGTCTCTGACAGGGGGGAATTTATTACTCGGTGAGCGTTAACAAAAGAATCTCGCCAGTTTTGTCAATATTCTAATTCTGTTCCCGTAATTGGCTGACAACTGCTCAACCACACTGCAGCCAGCGTACGGGTCTTCTTTGCTAACGTACTAAACAAAACCAACGACCGATCAATATGTTGCCGGAGACAGCGTCAAGCCCCATGGTTTTTTCTCGCTGCCTTTTTTTTCCTACTGCGACTTTGCTGTAAAGGTGCACTTGTGACTAAGTGATTCACCGGCAGGAACAGAGTTTCCTGATAGCGTGCTTCAAACTCAAATCAAATAGTGCATTCAGGTCAAATCATTTGATATCATATTCGAATGAGTTGACGTATTGTCTCGTGGTAACGAGGATGATCAACACGACGGTCATACACGATGAAGACAAGAGAGAGAGAAATAACTTTATGAGTCCCATCTTAAGCGAAAGGGGCTACAGAGATGCTGAGGGATCCATCTTGTGGTAGACCTCCTTTACCACCTCAGGATAGCCTCCTGAAGTGCGCGTTGGTAGCTACGCATGGTAGCCTCCCACAGCTCCAGATCTCCGTGGTGGTCGACGTCCAGACCACCACGGAGGTATTCTCGAGGCATTTTTTTAGAAAAATGGAAGGAGGGTTGCAACCGTAAAGTCCGTAAAGTTCCAACAGAGATACTGCCCGCATATTCACGAATTACCGTATGTGCGATGAGCCTTGAGGTTGTTAAGCTCTAGGTTATTTCTCGACCGTTTCTTTCCAACACCCTGCTGTGGCGAAATGCATCTCTACATGTACCTTCTCTCGTAGCCGTTCCGTCATACCACAAGCCTTCAAATGCGCTGCCACACATACTGATACAGTCACTGTCGTGTCATGTTGCATCGCCTGGGTCTTGGCGCTATGTGCTGTAGTGCGTCACCGTTTCTCGCTTGGCAAAAGGGCAAGAATGTAACAAGCAGACGCCTCGAAGGCACTATAAGCTCGAAATCAGTAATATAGGCTCGGTAGTGCATCGCAAACCACTAGAAGACGGCAGAAGGCAACAACGTCTACGTGAGGAGATGTCGTCGGATGCATGGCTGCACCTTTCTGCGCAATACCCTCTCCACGTCGGCTGACGCAAAAGTCGTTTAGGCCCATTGCGGCACCCCCAACGCACCACAAACACGCAAAATGGCGCAACGAGGCTCCGTACGCAGTTGTCACGTATACTGTTTGCCGACCGAGTCTTGCTGGGCCTTTACGTAACGACCGGGCACACTTATCGCGGTGGCGCAGAGCCATTTGCCGCGAAGATGTGGCTATGTTTATGGCGAGCCGTTATTGACTCTTTCGGAAAGACGATCGCCGGAGGATGGTCCAGCAGCAAAGCATGAAAGTTGCACAATGCGGAGCGTGTGTTGGTCGAAATGACGACATATTGAGTGCACACGACGCAACTCAGGACGCGCTTTGCAGCCGTAGCGGTGTAGATATGTAAATGAATAGTACAACCTTAAACACCGACAATACACTGGAAGACAAACGGGTTGGCATCTTCCGTGAATATATCACACTTTGGCTCTCTCCATTTTCAGCTGTAAATGGTATTAGCAGTGAGTACCGTCACACAAATATACTTGCACAGATATACTTGCACCGACATTCCTGTAATCCGCAGCCGGAATGACAGCGCATTAAAATTAGGCGCTACACCATCGAAGGAGTGTGCGACGATTTCGCCAAGCTCACATAAGTGCTGGAATGTGGATTATGCAGAATCTCGCGCAATGTTTCTGAAAGCTTTCATCGCTGTGCATAATTTTACATGGAAAATTACGCGGTTCTTTCTCCGCAATTACTTACCCTGAAAATACTACTAATTGTTAAGTTCTCGGCCTTCGCTCGCCCTTGGTGGTCTGTGTTTAAAGCTTACAGAACAGTGCATCCTCATGCATTTTGTGCTGATCAATTTAAGATTTGCTTGCTGACTTCATTCAGTTGTGTATTTTGCCGAAACAGACAAAGAAAGAACTTTGTCTTGGTCCTGAGAAGACGATGAGTGCCCCCCGTCAGGTGCTGTCGTCTGCGGTGCGCACCCACAATGGAGCGGGAGGTTGAGACACTGGGTGACTTCTCGGGCTCTCTGGACAGCCCTGAGATGCGCTTCATTTGCGATTACTCAAGGATGTTATGTAAACTTGATCTTTTCAGTGCGTGTGATACTTTGTGCCCTCCTTGCGCACTTTGTCGGTCTTGCAAGTTGCTTGTTGGCAATTTTTTTGAAACCGATTTATTGAAATATTTTTTGAGTGTGTACCTACATCTCGAAGCATGCCAACTGTCGCAAACGGGGAACGTGTGGTGGCGGGCACGTGCTTTTGTCAGGCTTGTTTGGCATGAACCCCTGGCCCTGAAGTGAGCTCTGCCTTTTGCTTATTGTACTTACTACTACCAGTTTCCACTAAAACAAAAAAAAAAGTGCTGTCGTAGTGAGTGACATGTGGCACTGGTTTGTTGCAAAATATTCAGGTGCAGCGACGGGATTGCGGTAGCCTAAGGAAGGCACAGTATAACGTAGGTATGACGTACCATCCAGCTACTCTTTTGCGCCCGGCAGGGCTGCCACAGAGCCATACATACGCAGGATACGACATTGGTCCTGGCAAACCAAGACCATCTATTGAACAAATCCACGCACTACATTTGCGTCTCCGCATTTTTCCATAATACGTCGCATCTCCTGAAACAACGAGCTGAGATGTTTTCTCCTCTCATCATCTTCATTCGTGAACTCTTTGAGGATACATATAATGTCTTGAATGCCAGCGTTCGTTCCTACGGGAAATTCTGTCGCAGATCGGCGCCGTGGAAAATAGGAGAAATAATTGATTGAAATGCAAAGATGGTATTATTCATTCACGAATGTGACATTGAAATGACATCGTACTATGTGAATGAAGTTTTCCTAGCCTTCTGGCACATCTACTAACATTCCAAATATAGCTGCGATATCTTTCCACAAGAACAGCCGTCATATATTTCATAATTTCACGGAAACATATGCAATCATTGGAATAGTATAGTGAACGTTTTCGTAGGCACACATTTTCACTTTAACCATGTGAGTACGTAAGAGCCATAATAACGGGATTATGTGGGCTTGAGACACGTAGCACTACATTTTCTTTACCGTTTAGTTGAACTAATTTTGCACATTTTAAACGGGTGCACCCAGCAGAGAACAATGTATATATTGTTAAGGTGTTTATTTGCCGGCACTCAGCGATAATGCGTCAGCGACAGCCACGGCCACGCACGGACTCTCAGCGCGAGCGGCGTCCTTTTTGGAGATGACCCACTAGACGGCGCTCCAGAGTGCAACCCATTTCTCAGTTCCAAGGCTTCGCTACAATTACTACAATAATATTGTACAAATACAACATTATTATTTGTGGTTGCTTTTACCATTGCGTTTCGCGGCCCAAAATTCGAAATATAGTGGTCCAGTTACAACAGCTAGACTAGATGCAACATTCTCCGAAAAAGACGGTTATTGTCGCATGTGAGCGTTCTGACTTGCGTCTTTTAGGCGATATGTCTGATGTAGTTTTTCTCCTTGTCATCATAGTACGCAAAATACGTAGTGTTCCGTAAGTGAGCGCCACCATGTGGTGGCCCCACGCGTCTCTGGAAAAGATTTCAGGGACCTCCCAACGAAATCAGGAACACCATTACGGTGGCAAATATACCCCGAAACGTACACCCCGACTACAACCGAGGCAGAAGAAAGGCAAGAGCGGAGGCTTTGCTTCGTTCTTTCGCCAGGGAGAGGAATGCGCGCTTTGTCGACGCTGCCGAATATGCCGACGGCCATAAATACACTGCCGTAGTGATCGACACAGCCTCCAAAACCAGAATCACATGCAGCGTACGCGCGGAACACTCGGAAATAGCGGAGGAAGTAGCCATCGCACTGGCCGTGACAGATCAGGGAATGCGAAGTCGTCCTATGTGACTCCCAAACAGCAGTAAAGCACTACGCCAAAGGTAGAATTTCCAAGGAAGCCCTGGCCATTCTGACGAAAGTGGGCAGGCCCCAAAGCGCCAGCTCGACCATCATATGGTTTCCCGCTCACGTCACCACGGAAGGTGACGGGCTCCCGAATCTAAACGAGACGGCTCACCTGACGGCGCGAGCATCGCGCCGAACAGGGTCACGCCTCTCACACAATAGGGAACACCTCGCACAGAACGGGATAGGCTCACTAGCTATAATGAAATAACAAAAGCATATCTTAACTCTAGAAGGATATTCCCACCGCCAAGTCCCAAACTAAACAGGAGGCAGGCCGTCGCCTGGAGGCAGCTCCAGACGAACACCTTTCCTAACCCATTCCACCTAAAACGTATACACCCGGACAAACATCAGGATGACACGTGCAAAATGTGCCAGGAAGGACCAGCAACACTCAAAAACATGTTGTGGGAGTGTAGTATAATTATCCGAATGATGGCCGTTACTCCGGAGACCCTGTCGTCGAGGTGGGCCACCACTCTGCGCAGATCAGACCTCGGCATCCAAACGTGGGCAGTCCAGCAAGCCCGTGAGGCGGCGTTGAGGCAAGGCCTTGACGTTCCCCCGTGGGAGACCAAAGCCCGGGTCGCGCAAAAACTTGCCGGACGTTTAATAAAGTTGTATCCATCCATCCATCCTTGCCATGAAAGATGAAAGCGTGCACCCTAACGTGTGTCCATCTTCACTTCTCTTATCTTTTTTCGATATTCCCACACCTTACCACCTTCTGTGATTACGAAACCCTTGCATCTAGTTCAGCTTCCTGTCATTCTGAGGACCCTACCTTCGTTCATTGACACCCTCTGCAGCCATCATGGAAAGGATAAACAGTCAATGGTCTACGATGGTTTCAGTGGGTCTCCGGCGGCGCGTCCCACACGATGTTCGCGTCGTATAAACAACGGCAAAGAGATCGCCAAGCACTACCATAGAGCACAGCTACTTCTTCCAAACAGCACATTTTGGGCCCAGATTGAGTGGTGGTGCGTGTGGCCACGTGGTGCTTTCGCGATGAAAGATTTAAGAAGTAAGCTAGGAAGGAATGCAGGAGCTAATAAATGAAGAGAAGGAGGAAAAGAGGAAAAAGGAAAGGAAAGAGAGAGGAAGGCAGGGAGGATGGAAAGCAGGGTGGGAGAAAGAAAGAGAGGGAGGGAAGAAATTAGGATGGTAGGAAAGAATGAAGGAAAGGAGGGATAAAGGAAGGTATGGAAGGCACATATAAGAGAAATTAGCCCGAAGAGGATCTCGTTGGCTTTCTTTCACTGCGGGAAGGAGAGACAGCGGGAAAGACAGTTGCTCACAAGACGCAATGCTCGAAGGAGGACTAAGTGGAATGTTTAGGTGAGCAATCAGAGCTTTTTTATGTCATGGTTGTATAAAAAATTAAGAACATGCTTGTTCATTATAATTTTGCGTGGGTCATTTATACACACATTACTCTAGCGATGCAAGTGGGCTGACGGCCCACCGACTTAGTTCTTGGAAACTTACATTATAGCAGTTTCTACAACAGTTTGCGAGTGATGCACAGCCACCAATGACTGTGAAATTGAAGAATAGCAAGAATCCTAAAGTCTGCTGCAAACACACAAAAAAGTTAAGAAATCTCAATTTTTTAACGCAAAAGTGTTTTATGCCGGGGTCCACCAAGATTTCAATGACGTATTTCCGTCACGTAAATACGTTTCGTCAACGGAAATCGAACCTAGGACCTCTTGGTCGGCGACAATAGATGCCGAGGCGCTATCCACTGCGCCACGGTCACATACTCTGTAGGCGTTCGAAACGCGCCTTTGATATCTAGCACTGTCCTCTCACAGTGCTTTCGCTAAAGTGGAGTAATGCATTATGACCGGGAAATCCACGATAATTTCCTTCAAAGCGTCATTTCTACGCGTCCGTCCCGTTAGGCGCGTTTTGTCGACGCATTAACACAATGCCAGGTGGCGACCTTAGCCCCAGCGCTGGCCTCGCTCATAGCATCCATCCATACCAAAAAAAGCTCTGCGACGCGCGATTAATTCGAGTGGCCGTAACCAGGGTGTCGGAACGAAATGTTTTCCGTTTCGGTTTTAGTTTCGTTCCACCGCAAAAAGTTCCGTTCCGTTTCTGTTCCGGAACGAAAAAAAAATGTTCCGTAACGGTTCGTAACGTTATGTATTTGAAAAAATTTGTAGAGTAACGATAAAAATATTGGTTTTATCATATAGTTACTCAAGCTCTCTTAAAAAAGTGGGACAGGGTTAAGACGTTCTTCCCACGTTCTGAAGAGGAGCACAACTAATTGTACCCCGAAATTCTACATATCAGCGGGAACCCGTCTCCTACTAAATTACAGTAGACGCTCTCAAAAGTGAATTATGAATTTTTCGAGCAGCCTCAACGCTTTGCGTCCAGGGAGCGCGCATGATCTCAGAAGCAGCCCGTCATCGAGCGCACCTCTCTTATGCGAGACCGCTGTTGATATAAAACAAACTTCCTCGTCGAGAATGCTTCCTACACACTGGCATGTGTCACAGGCATACGAAAGTTCACTTGAGTTAATGCAAAGATGTCTGGTTACCACTGTTCTCGTTTTTCGCCAGTTTCAACACATCGCTACTTTGCAATGTCTGCCTGATATACGCACTAGTACTGTACTCTGAGATGTGCGTTATTGCTCACGTTGCATGACCTCGTTTGTCCCGGATTGTCAAGTTTCCGCTTAACCCGGAAAACGATAAGAAAAATTTCGGTTTCACTCCGGAACGAAATAATGGAAAACGTTTCGGTTACGTTTTCGTTCCGGTAAAAAAATATCGTTTTTTTTTTCGTTTTTCGTTTTCGGTTTTCGTTCCGTTCCGATACACTGGCCGTAACTCCGCGCCCCCCAACTTACGCTCGCCCCGCGAAACATCGCAGCCGACCGACGGGGAAGACAAGACGCCCGTTGCGTTTCCCTCTGGTCGGGCAGTGGTGTTCAATAACTCTAACACGCCGCGAGTAAGCGAACTTAGCCCAAGTTCGGCGTCCAATCAGCGACGCTCTTCTGGCGCTCACACCACTTTCTCTGATTCCGCTCCCATTGTACAGCTACCACAAGCATCTATGACCACAAGAGTTTGTTTGATCATTGATCATGAACGTTAATCGTCGGGATACAGATGTACCAGTAAGCGTCAACGTGGATGCATCCACGTTAACGGTGCTATAACTGTCAAACACTAATTAGACATTGTGCAAGCTTTGTTATATCAATGAACAGTAAACATTCATATACTTCTGTAAGGACACGTTTCACTTTCGTGTTATACCGATTCCTATGACGGAGGGATCAACCATGCTTTTTTCCTTCCTACGCGCTCATTTAACAAAGCCAAGAGTGACCTCTTGAGCGAGACCACCAGTACGCTTGTTTATTTATTCATGAATTTTCTCCAGCACACAAGAAAACCTATGTTAAAACGCGTTCTTGGGCATGTTGGAGCATGGTCTGATAAAAGCTTGTAGGCACAAGGAAACGAGGGAAAGAAATGACAGGACTGTTATCATGGCGCCAGTCCTGTCATTTCTTGTCCTCGGTTTATTGTGCTACACATTTTTTGTAGAACTAAAACAAAGGCTGTTTTAATTCATGATGAAGCAATACCAACTCGCTCATGTTGCTATCTATTGCTGTAAATTTCTTCCTAGAGACCGATATTCACCGGCGTTGCCGTTGACTCTCGCAAAAGTTTATGCCTGTTACTATGTTAATTTCGCTTATATGCCCGATGGATATTAACGGAAATAGTATACAATGTCTGATGGTACGTGTTCACACTGTAGAAATTTTAGAGGTTGCACAATAATAAAAAGAAATACCAGCCCCTGTTGGCGTATGTGGTAATAAAGTCGCCCCACAAAAGTTTACTTGGCTTTCTTTCGACGCCGCAAGCTGCAAAAAGGTTACGCTTGAATAATTCACCTCAGGCGTGACTTTTCCTTGCATTTATTTCTTCGAAGATCAGCTGCGTCAAGAAAAGCCGCCTCGGCAGTTCCACTGCTATTTCAAGAAAGTCCACAAAGCGAAAGCTTGCGGAAGCTCTTCTATGTATAGAAAGTTTTATCACTGTTTTGTTTTAGCTTCTGAAAAAAAAAAAGAGTAATCAGGCAATTTACACCCATCTCGTGTGATGGAGCTTCATTATGTCCGTGGGCACTGAAACTCAATAAAAACCCTAAGCAATTATTTCTTTTTCTTCGTGCTCTAGAATCGTGTCGATCTCCAATTGTTCCGTGCACTCTAAGAAAAAAGGGAGTCAAAAGCGGATCAAAAGACTGTGATTCCCTTAGGGTCGTCACTTGACCCCTTTTGCAAGGTAGAGGCAGAGAAAGAGAGTTAGCATTTTTAAGGGAGTCAGAACACTCTCGCGAAGCGCCTTTCGATTGGCTCCCGGGATGAAGGCGCGGCCATACATATCGCGCGTTTGCCGATCGGCGTCGTTGTGACGGGCCCGCGAGCCCCGACGCCAAACTGTCGCCGTTGGCGCGGCGCCTCCGCCACCTCCGCTGCCTGCTCTCTTCCTCTCCTCCGTCTTTTGGAATGCGCTGCGTTGGTTGTGCTGGTCGCTGGTCGCGTGTCTTGTAGTTTTCAGTTCGAGCGTTCGAGCGAACGTGCGTATCTTCGGTGGCTGCACGCCAGGCTCCGTGCTCGAAGTGACGCTTGGAGTGAGGAATATTTTTGCAGCAGCGGACACGGACAACGTGCGCCTGTTAACGGTGAGTGTACTGCTTTTGTATGTACGAATTACACAACTTTAGCTGGGTGTCTGCAGCAGCTATGCGGAAGTAGGCTGGCAGCCATTTCCAACGGTAGCCTGCGTCCGCGGGGCTGTTGCAGATGCCCAATTAAAACTGTTACTTAACGAGCTGAGACCGCTATGCGCGTTGTTGTGCAAGTGACTGCAATCCCGTATCAAGGGCCATTATTTTCTAATCGCACATTCTGTCTGCACTGATGAAGATGCTCGATATCATTTTGAGGTGCGCTTTAGTCCACATCATAATAACACTTCCATCGATACTCGATTGTGCAGCGGCTTCCGCGCGTGTAAACATGAAAAAAAAATCCTCTGTGTACAGGACACATAGACGCACTGTATATAATGGCTTTTGTTGTTGGCGTAAAGACGGTAGTTTTGAGGTGCAGATATAGTATGATGCTTTCAGCACGTACGCGGTAGTCGCTTAAATGTTTAGGACTCGCCTCGCCGATAACGGGAAAAGCTCTAGACTTTCAACGGCGCGCGTTGTTGCGGCCGCCGCCGTGCGCACTTTTCCCTCGTTTCTGTTTGCTCTTTTCGTGTTTTGCCTACATCTGCGATGACGTTCGGAGTTATAACAAAATGGAGTGAGTATACGTTACTGTCGGAGCTATGTGCGTTAATTCTGGCGTACGCCATGTCTGAGCTACTTTATGAAAGTTGTTTAGCACGATAATGACAAAAAACACGGTTCCTAACCATGCCTCTTTGCATTTGTTGTTTTGTTGTGAGCCTTCATTATGTCTGTGTAAATCACTTATTGTGTAGGTATTGCAAACTCTTACTATGATTCCGTTTTCTCATTACGATATCACGTTTTTTTTTTTCAGGTACCATTTTTCATGGCTGCTCACGCGGAACAGGAGCGACAACATAGGAAGTCACAAGTCTGATTCCTCCAGCCTTCACGACTTTCGATTCTTAATCATAAGGAATAAATGTGGAAACATGATACCGATATCTGCTGTTTATTTGGCACGACATGACACTATGCACATCACAGTCACACATTTTGCTTGGGTATACTCATACAAGCATGTAAACGAGGAATACCTCAACTGCTTCAACTTTGCTGGAAACGGTGTGTTGTTTTGAGTTTTATTAAAATAATGCTAAAATTGAACTATCCTTTTTTTTTGCAGTCGCTGGGCACAACGGCAAGTATTAATGGAGTTGCTTAAAATGAATACTTCACTATTTCCAGCAGTAGTCGCGCAAAAATAGAGCATGGGTCAATTTAGTAGCTTAAAATAGGCGTAGAGTCGCTTGACGCTTCGGTGGGTGTCAATTGACCCGCGTAGGAGCGTCACTGGCAAGAGTCGTGTGACTCCCTCAGAAGTGGTAGTGTGATCCTTCGCATAAGAGTCCTACCATTCTTCTTAAGAGGGTCCGGGGACTCTCCTGAGCGCGCCCACTCTGACCAGGGGCGTAGCCAGGGGGGGGCTTATGGGGCTTCAGCCCCCCCCCCCCCCCGAAATTTTTTCGTATAGTGGTGTATCGCCGACCAAAAGAGCTAGCTGCGCCGGAAATCATCCTGGATTTTTTATAAAATTGCTTTTCGCAGTCGAAAAGACACTTCGGTGTGAACATTGTGGACCCCTGGCGGTCCTGTATCTGGCTGTGCAGCGCATGATACCGTAAGAAATATTTTGAAAAAGAAGGCGTAGTGCCTTGTATTGCCATTTTAGACGTGTCACCGCCTAGGAGTAACCATTGTTGACATGCAGGACGCTCTGGATTAAGATATATAGAAGGGGCCTCCCACAAACCTCAACTAGCGGGCCGCAGTAACGAAATTTAGTCCCACAGTGAAGATGGCGGATTCCGGGGGGGGGGGGGGGGGAGGGGGGGGTGAGAGTTTGAAGAGTTTGAATCAAAATGTTACCAAACGTTGCCTCTTGAAGGAATAAAGAAATCCTTTCCTGCATGGGTCATTTCAGAAGGGTATTTGACGTGAGGTCTCGGAAAACATACGGATACTGATTTTCAGAATGACTAAAATCTGGGCGCCGATTGTGAAATATGGAGTTTCCATTTCACGGTGATGTTGCAACTTATCATGAGCGCATGGGGTGCCTCGCGCACACACACGAAACACTTGAGACCAGTCCTGTCTCTGTAGCTTGCCTGAACAAAGAGCTATTATACGTAGTAAGCGAGAAAATAATGCGATTACTATTTAGCAAACTGGCAAGGCTCTGCTGTCTGAAGGCGCGGGCCGCTAGCAAGGGGTCCGCGGGCCGCGTGTTTTGTCCCGGCAATGCTATATTCTTAGAACAAAAGGCATCTACTAATTTGGGCTGCTAAGGTACGCCTATCAGCGGGGGGGGGGGGGGGTGCATCCCCCCCAGTGGATAAGTAAGGGCGGGGGGGGGAGAGCACCCTTGATTCACTCCTTCACTGACCACTCTGACCTCAAAGTCTGTCTGATGTATTCAGCGTTGCCAGCATGGGCGTCGGCAGGGGGGTGCAAAAGGGGTACTTGCACCCCTCAAACCACACCAGCAATTGCCCCCCACCCAAGCTACACCAGTGCTCCCCCTCCCCCCCCCCTTCCGTCAGCTGCGATGAAACACGGGTTGGCACCCCCCAAGACAAAGTCCTGCCGATGCCCATGGTTGCCAGTGAGCTGACATTTTTGAGCTCAATCTTTGGAACGCACCCAAATTTTTGTTTCCCTGTCCGAGAAGCGAATCCACATCGACGACGCTGCTAAGGAGACTATAATGTACTAGAAATCCTGCTTTGCCAAAATTACTTCTTTTTAACGGTGATAGTGCTTCGAACAGCCCTCTTTCGGCCAAAGCATGATGACTGTCTTGTGCTATATATGTGGCGTTTTTTTTCTTAAAGAACCAAATCAGAAAAGAGCTAAAGTTCACGGGAGCGTAAAACGTGCCAAAGTATATTTCTCTTTTAAACGAATTGTAATCAAAATGGGACAATTCCTCATCATAAAGTGAACTCCAAAAGGCAGTTTTGAATTAAAAAAAAAGTCAGCGAGATCCCTTATCTGCCTGGATCAAACTGAGTCAGATCCTCTAAATCAGTGCTGCTTCAACAAACACGACCAAAACAACCAACGTGACCGGGTCAAATCTGTTTCATTTGGGTCCTAGTAGCTTTGCTATGTTGCTTTCATTCCCCTTTCTCTTTTTCTTTACTCTTCTTTTGATCTCCCCCCATCCCTTCCCCCCTGTGCAGGGTAGCATACCGGTTATGCCAAACTGGTTAACATCCCTGCCTTTCCTCTCTCTTGTTTTCCTTCCTTTCATTCGACAACCTTTGCGCTGCATATCATGGCCTTCGTTCACACCGAGACGGTATATTTGAAATAGAAGACAACTGAAATGAAGATATTGGGCACCGCTTTATTCCTTGAAGAAGAAGCGATCCGAAACGACGTGAAATCAAATGAGCTAAGGAGAAGACGAAGAAGAGCTGAAATAGTTTTCATGCTACAAACATTCATCACCGTTGCAACAAACAAACAAACAAACAAACAAACAAACAAACAAACAACCAGGCATTTTTCTGAAGGCCCTCAAGATGCCGAGAACGATAAAACACTGCCGGCAGTGCAGAATGGTACGCATTTTCCCTGGTAGTACCACTCGCTCTACAAGTCTAGTTATCGTCTTTACGCCAATGCAACAAAAGGCGGCACCGACGGAAGCACAAGCATGGTGTTAATGTTGTTGCAAAATATTGCTGTATCGTTCATTTGCTGCGATTTAGACTTCTTTTACGAGCTAAGTCAAGCCCAAATGAAATGTTACAATCTCTAAAAGCCAAATACAAAGTTTACTCTGGAACACTGACGATAATAGGCTACATAAATTTTAGCCGCAATATAGATTTCAGGTATTTTGGTGATATGAGCGCACTGGCGAAAAAATGTTGGAGCTGGCCCGACCATATTGTTCGTAGCAAAAAACTGCGTTTTTTCAGTTTCACTTAAAGCGGACTTGGCTTTTTAGAAGAAAAGCGCCACATATGTATTATCTGGCTAGAATAGTTCCATTTCTACCGCGCTAAGGGTTGTCGTTGGTGGCTACTTTGCGCCAAATTGGCTACCTTTGGGCCCCGTTGGCGACGAAAATTTCCAGTTGTCGCCATGTCTCTTTTTTAAACTTGTGGTTTTACTTATTCAAAATGCTTTTATTTATTCATCAATAGTAAAGACTCTGTTGATAATACCGCTTCTTTTCTATTTGGCTAGAAATTCGGCGACAATATCAAATGACATGGCTACTTTGGCTTCTTTTGGCGTGAGTTCTGGCGCCTTTTCATGTCCACCCAACAGCAACCTTGACCGCGCTGTTATCTCGAGCTCAGTTAGCCCGGCGTTTTGCATTACTACTAATAATAATAATTTGTGGAGTTTGACGCGCCCAGAACCACGGTATGGTTATCAGGCACTTCGTAGTGGAGGACTATGAAAATTTCTAGCTCTTATATTCCCTAAAAAGCACTTAAATCAGGGAGTCTCGCGCACTTACAGTGGCCTCAAGTATTTCGTCTCGACAAAAATGCCACCGCCGCGGCCGGGATGGAACCCACATTATTCGCGTCAGCAGTCGAGCACCGTAACTACTGTACCACTGCGGTGGCTTGGGCTTTGAAAATTTTGTTTGCTTTGTATTTTTTTTGTCTTTTATAAATGCATGTATCACGAGGTCAACAAAAATCTATATTTAATGTGTATTCCATAGAAGCACAGCTGTCTATGTGAGCTACGTTGTCTCGTGACTCAGTAGCGTAATGTTTTGGGATAAGTGGTGTTGAAAGGTGCTGCGTAAAAAGTTAATATCTCATAAAGAACGTGAATGGATGTCTATACAACTTTTCAAACGAAGCGGTATGATATGGGCTCATTCGCAAAACATCGCGTCGCCTAAGTAGCGTCATGTAACATCCTATATTCCAAAGGAAATTTTACATTTCACTTCTGGTTCTAGTCACTCGTTTGCGGTCAAAGAAGCAGGTCATAATTTCGCTCATCTCAGCTATAAATGCACTACGCATTATTAAGGTTCGCTGTCAGTGTGAACGCTTGCTCAGATTTCATGAAAATAAATGCTATTAGTTGCACTTTCTGATACGAAAGCGTAGCAGTATATTTTTAGTGGGGCGTCAGGTGGAAAGGTGGATTAAACTGTCTGGCGGGTAGACAAACTTACGTAGTATTGCATTACAATGTGCACTACCAGAAGGTAAACTTGATCACTGTGTCTATGACGAAGCTCATATATGTATGTAAGTCTGCTAGACGTAATGCTGCTCTTCGTTATTGTTTTTTTTTTTCAATAGTAAGCTGGCAGATTTAGCGGGCGAGCTTATTCTAACAGTGCGAAGTATAGCGAAAAAAAAAACATGAGTACACAGCATGAAAAATCGATTCGATCACCGTTTGCAACAGATTTTGATCAATGAGCTTCTCGAAAGTAAGATAATTGTGACGTTTGTAGTGATTTCTGCTCGATCGATTATGTAGATGGATCTCCAAACATGAGCGGAAAAACAGGAGCATGCAAATGTACAGCAAAATATAGCCAGGTTTAAATTTAGTGCATTGTTTTCTATTATAACTTATATATTCAGTAATAAATTTGTGTTTTCTAAATGGCTTCTTCGCATGACTCAACTTAAATGATCTAGTGATTGTAACGTAAATATACGAACTTTCCTGCATGAAGCTTTCTATTCCAAAGTCGTAGTAAGATTTATTTCCAGTAGTCATGCAAAAATACATGACGATTGCGGTGCGTGATAGATCCTGGTGGAACTATTGTTCAAGGTGAACAGCTGGAGAGTAAAATAATGAGGGCCTTCTTTTCAGGAAACGTGTGATGCAGCAACGTCATGTCAGTAGAATTAAGCGCAAAATGTAAAGTATCGGTAGTATTAGAATGCCACTTAAATAACGTTCACTTTTGCGAATGGGTCCCAAAGAATGTACTGCGTTTCCAGAGTTGCATAGACTTTCGTTAGTTCACTTGGGTAGCCCTATGTAAAAGACTTTTAATTGTTTCCTCCGCAATGGCAAGCGGGCACGTTTCACCGGACAGTTGCTGTGAACGATGAGAAGTGTAAAGGAAAACAAAAACTATGCATTTCATTAGATCACAAGTTTTAACAGACTTTGTGCTGTAACAGCGCCGTCATGCAACTGGAGAACCATATACGCAACTCTCTCATATATATATATATATATATATATATATATATATATATATATATATATATATATATATATATATATATATATATATGGTGTTGACATGCGAGCCCCCCCCCCCCGAACAAAATTCCTGGCTACGCCACTGACTCTGACCCACCAAGAGAGTCACCGTGACTTCCCAAAGAGAGTCGTATACGTGGCAAGTCAGAACTCTCCGAAAAGAGTCAGGTATACTCTTTTTTTTCTTAGAGTGTGGAAACTACTACGGTCTCGAGTACCCGCTTCTATAAAGCCGGCCATTATACGTCTGCCAGCGGCTACCCCAGCATCGTTCACCCAATCTCTCCTACAGTCTTAGAGCTGAGGGCTTTAGATTTAATCACTCTGACGTGTAAACATACAAGCGCACCTAACATTAAGGATGGGCTTTTAGTGTTTTCATTAAAGGAGCCGCAGAAGCATGGTCAGCTCAGGATACCAGTGTCTGAGAAGCATGCCGAATGAAGAACTAATACACGTACATGTTACTTTGTGGTGTAGCACAATTTTGGGGGAACCTTCCAAGTCGTCTTCGTCATGTTACAATGAGAGTACCATTTTTCGCCTTAAATTGGCACTTACAGTCCTCTATTTTTCTGTCGTCTGATTATCCTCCGAATCCTCTGAACGGGATCTTCACATCCTTTTTTAAATGCCCTACTTTCTTTTTTTTTCTTCTTTAATCTAGCTACGTTCACGAGAAAGCTCATTCAAATTGAGGGGCACTGGCTTAAATTAAGATGAAGTGCTAGCGTAGAATGGAACAGAGGCAATGGGCGTTTAGGAGTTAACCCGTCGCTAATGTGATGTATGGAAAGAAATACATCTCATTTGTTGCAGTATCAAGTGGGTCGACAGACATTTTGTGAATTTAATTGTTTATTCCATATAATTTAAAGCATTCAAAATAGAACATTGAGAAACAAGACAACTGTATGTCAAGGTAGAACAAATGGTCGTGGAAGCAATGTAATAGAAAGAAAGAAAGAAAGAAAGAAAAAAGAAGGAAAGAAAGAAAGAAGGAAGGAAAGAAAGAAAGAAAGAAAGAAAGACATAAAGAAAGACAGAAAGAAAGAAAGAAAGAAAGAAAGAAAGAAAGAAAGAAAGAAGGAAAGAAGGAAAGAAAGAAAGAAAGAAAGAAAGAAAGAAAGAAAGAAAGAAAGAAAGAAAGAAAGAAAGAAAGAAAGAAAGAAAGAAAGAAAGAAAGAAAGGACAGGACACGTCCGGTCAGCTTCCAGCTCAGCGGGATGGCCGCCGCTGTAGCTCCGTTGGTAGAGTGCTCTTTGGTAATGTGATGCTTGACACGGAAAACAAGCAACCAAGAAGCGTAGATAGTGAGCGGCTATTCTGCACTGCGGGCGGTGAGTGATCGAAACTGCAGACTCGTGTTGCAACCACATGGGGCAACGTCTGCGGCGAAACGATTTCATTTCGCCAAGACACTGATTGCCGTCTTTCTCGTGTACCTTCTTGGCTATCCTCACGTGGCCACTGTTCCTGCTCTCTCGTTCATTCTGAGGCTGATCGCCAAATCACCGCATCCAAACAAAAGGGCTAGTCGCGTTTTACGACGCGCTGGCAACACGGCAAGTCCAACCGTCTAGGTTCCCTTTCTAACTCATTTCCTGCTTTCTTGCAAATCCTCCGTGCAGTTTAAAATATATTGTGCATTGATTTAGCAGTAATTGTCGATGTTTGACGTCCTAAAATCCTGATTTGATTATGTTAGACGCCGTAGTGCAGGCCTCCGGCACTTTGGACCACTTGGAGATTTTTAACATGCACCTAATTCTAAGCACATGGGCTTCTAGCGAATTTCCTCAATGGAAATGCGGTCGACGCAGCATGGATTTGACCCGGTAGCTTTTGGGTCAGCAGTCGCGGACCATAACGACGCCGGGTTTTTGACGTACAACTGCAAAATCTGCAACTCCTAACAAGCTTAGCTTGAAGGGGAAAAAACACTCACAGAGGAAAAAAAAAACTTGAGGCCATTCCACTCGGTCAAGCGAGGTGACATTACGAGATGACGGGTGGGGCAAAAATCTCCTTTAGGAGTCTACGGAAGGATGAGATCGCTGTTTCCGAGGGAAGCAACGTTTCCGTTGAGTTTTTGGTAAGACGATATTTAATAAAATCTGCCCAGATTTTAAGCTTTCCAAGGAAACCGGTCACACATACAGACACGTTGAGCAGCATCTGTCCAGAAAAATTGGCCATCTTAAATTTATACGACGTGTGATAGAATCGCTGCTATTTATTCCCTGTGAGCTAAAGTCTTAACGTTGCCATAGTCAGATGTCGGAGGTCTCGCTTCAGTTTGGGGACGTAATCTCAGTACAGGCATTCATTCGAAATCTACTTGCTTGTTACTGATACAGGAAATCTATGGTTACTATGGAAAGACTGTCGCAATCGGGCCTCTAAACCAATACCTCAGAGGAGCAGTGTCTGCGCCTGTAGAGCACGTTATCTTACAGCATAGGTCGGCAAACTCAATCATGAGTCGACTCACTCGGACTCACTCAGACTCAGATCGAGCCGTGAGTCTGAGTTTGAGTCCAGATGAGTAATACTTTGGCGAGTTTGAGTCCGAGTGAGTCTGGTTGAAGAAAATTTTCGTGAGTGTGAGTTCGAGTAAGTCTGGCTCAGGAAAATTTTGGTGAGTCTGAGTAGTGAGTCCAGAGCACAAGATGTATTTCTTGAGTGAGTCTGAGTGAGTTACACTTTTTTTCTGCCGACCTGTTGTCCTATGTACTCTTCTTCAGCATTTCTATCGATCTTACCTGGACTCACGTTTACACTCACGTCTATTCACACGCATTGCAAAAGCAGTATCGTTCATACACCATTTCAATTTTTATTGATTAGAGGCGTGAATTACGTGGGTGGTGCCCTGACCTGCCCCCCCCCCCCCCCTTCTCCGCCAACTCTTTCAGGGAAGTTCTTGATAAATGTATCGCGTGTGAGTCAGCTCTTTCAAGGGAAATGCCCTTACTGGATTGCAACCAGTCATATCTCGTATTCCAAGGTTCCATATCAAAAAGGCGCCAAGAAGAGCTCCAGTTACGTGAGATGTTGGTGTTAAAAAGCGTTGACACCATGCTCGGAAAAGCTAATTATAGGCTAACGGACTCATGAGTCGACTCACTCGGACTCACTCAGACTTAGATCAAGCCGTGAGTCTGAATCTCAGTGAGTCCGGGTGAGTAATATTTTGCGGAGTTTGAGTCTGAGTGAGTCAGATGGAAGAAATTTTTTTTGAGTGTGAGCCCGCGTTAGGTTGGAGTTTGAAGACCCCCTAACGGTCTTCAGGGACGTTCTCCTAACTTTCAACGAGGTGACTAAACATTACCAGTTGGGCAGAAGGGTCTTCCCCCCTTACTCATGTGAAACTCTCTAGAGCACAGGCATCTACCCTCCGCATGCTTCAAACCAGGTCATATCCAAACCTTCATTCCCACAGCCAGTTCATAGAAGGCATTGATCCAACATGCCCAGATTGTGGCTCCGCATCTACGTTAGACCACATGCTCTGGCAGTGCCCCTCATTACAGAGTTCTCAACTCACGACCGAAGAGGAATGGAGCTCTGCGCTACGGAGCTCAGATCTTTTACATCAACTCAGGGCCGTCCAGAGGGCTCACGACGCGGCGATGAGGCTCGGCCTACCCGTCCCGACGTGGGAGCGGCCCGCTGCTCTACCGCCTTGAGCGGTAGTGTTCCTCAGGACCTGAATAAAGTTCTGTGTCTGTCTGTCTGAGCCCGCTTCAGTCCGGCTCGGCAAAATTTTGGTGAGTCTGAATTCCAGTGAGTCCAAAGCGCAAGATATATTTCTTGAGCGAGTCTGAGTGAGTTCAACAATTTTTGCCGATCTACGTCTTACAGTAGCAGATTCGGCTCATAGACGGATTGTGGAATGGCCCAAGTGAAGTATCGTGGCGCTTGCATTACGATGCGTGCACATCTGATGCTTCTTCATGCGTAGATGAGAGAGCACTTCAGACGGGGCCGGGGGCACGCAGGCGTGCCTGGATTATTCATGCAGCTCACAAGCGATCGGAAACCGGCTGCCGTGGCGGCTGCCGACCACATACGGGATGCAGACTGCGTCGCCCTCGCCGAAAGGGGTATATCTCCAAACCTCGAGAGCGCTGGCTAATTAGGAAAATGAGCTGTGACGCGCGGCGTATTGCTACTGGGTGTGTTCAGATAAGAACGTCGGTGCATGTCCGCCGACCCCCTTTAATTTCGCCGAAAAAAAATATATTTTGTTTTCCGAGTCCCCAGGACCACAAAACCACTTTTGGTTTCGCGAGAAAAAATTTCACCTTCTTTAAAAAAAATTCACAAGTCTCCACTGAGCCGCCACCGCCTCTTTCGAATTTCGCGAAAATGGGATTTCGGTGAGACGCTACAAAAACACTATTGTAGCTGTAGGTCGCAAAAATTTTCTCCGCATACAACGGATGGTTTTTATTGAGCAAAAATTATTACTTTTCAGTTTTGATGATGTTATGTCAAGAAAAAAAATCGCGAAATCGACACAAAGCTCAATAATGCTCACATTAAAGATTTTTTTTCTCCGCAAGTATAAACGCCAGACTTTCCAAAGTTTTCAAAAACATTGCCATATGTTTGGTGAACAAGTGTGCTGAACGAAATACCTGAGAGTGGCTTGAAACGTTAACCAGAAATGTTCAACTGAGGACATGTCTCTCAAAATGCAATATTTTGAAGATCATTTAAAAAAAAACACCATCTTCGATTTGCTTTAAACTCTCCAGAATTAAAGCCAAACACGTGTTCTAACTTCATCTGTAAAAACATGTTGCATTATTTCTGTGAGGTCGGAACTACGACGCACGAAAAGTGGCCATATTGACGTATAGTGAGTAACCAAAACATTGAGCGAGCATGGAGCAATAGTTGCCATTATCGTTATTTTTAGGTCGCGAATGTCTTCTGTGGATTGACGGATTGTCAGGAATAAAACAGGAACTGTTGGTTTTGAAGAAAAAATTATTACTACATTTTTTTACGCAAACCCGAAAAACTTCTACACGGGTCCCAGCCACTGAGCATGCCGCGATAATGAGTCGCACTCTTCGCAGGAATCGAATCGCTTTCAAAATTTTTCGCGCATGTGAGCCTGCGTACGCTTCATAAAGGAGGTGGCTGGAGAGGATACACCGCTGGGTATTTATCGCTTCCCATGGCACGTCGGTAATGTGATAACGCAGACGGTGCGTGTCGGCACAAGCGGCGCTTCTGCAACCCGACTGTGCTCACCCGCTCCCTAAAAAAAAGAAGGAACATAATCAAGAAACAGCTCAACTCGCTTAAGAAAGGTCGAAGTAATAAGAGAACGTCGGCTTTCACTTCCGTTCGTCGTCGACAACCCGGCAGTCCTCTGGTGGGGGGACGAACGTGAGTACGTGTGCGCGTATTACACTCCCCTGATATTGATGGCTACGTTGTGGAGCTCAGAGCGAGCGTTTTGCGCTGACTACCCAAAGAGGCATACGAAGAAGATTGCCTACAAGCAGAACTTTCGATGTGTGAAAGATTTGAATGTCGCCTTACTAAGGAAGCGTATGCCAGAAAAAGCCTCATCCATCAGACAAACCGACATTTTGTGCCAGAGCTGTTTCAACCGCTTGAAACATCACCGTAGAGTCTCCAGATGCATCTCAGTCTGACGCAAATTTTGTTCCCGAACAAATTGCTGTCGAAGAGCTAAACGTACTCGTTAAGACAACCGACGTGACAACCCTGAAAATTCCGGCGAAAGTGAAAGCACAATGCCGAGTGTCTTACTCCAAGCGTAAGAAAGCGGAGATCGAAGGCGCTATCTCCAGGACAATTTCTGCTGTCCTTACATAGCGTACGGCACTACAGAGGAACCTGGTCCTTCAGCGGAAACCTGCAACACGTATCGCGAGTGGCTGCGCAACCTAAAGCACACATTCGATAGCTGCGAATCATACTATGAATGCTGCCGCCTCCTGACATTTATCCCCGTGAACCTTTCTCATCAAGAGATTCAAGAAATGATTCCATCCGCAACTCGGCACCTCATTCGGAAATCCAGAAAATACAGACACCCGGGTGTGGTCGAATCCGAACCTCTACACCAGATCGAACCTGAAGCCAGAAAACACACTGGCATCAATGAAATACTATGCTGACGATGAGCTCAACTACACCCAACAAAGTCCAAACAAGAAAGATTTCATTGCAATTAGTTCTAAAGGACAAAAAGAGTACGTTTCAAAACGACTGATGACCAGGTCCATTCGAGAAACATTTCTTCTACAGCGGCTCACCCTGACACAGGGATCGAGCTCACGAAGTTCTCCTCCTTGAGGCCGAAATGGGTTGTGTGCACAAGGTTGCTTCATCAGGAGCAAGAAACGCACAAGTGCTTCAGTGACGCTTGTGACTGTCTAACTTGTCTGACTATGACTTGTGACTATGACTCCCTGTATATACGATAGGGGTAAATAAACAGTTCCTTCCGAGAGCTCGACTTGACTACATTTCTAGAAATCTTGCGGTTAGTTCTTACGCCAGGACCAAAACTGCGACGCGTGCACGCACGCAAATGAACAAATTTGCACTTTAAGGCAACTTTTTGGTTTTATCTGTCAAGCTGTTGTTCCTCGAGCACAACAGATGACATTCATGACCTAAAAAATAACGATAATGGCTACTATTGCTCCATGCTCGCTCAATGTTTTGGTTACTCACTATACGTCAATATGGCCACTTTTCGTGCGTCGTAGTTCCGACCTCACAAAAATAATGCAACATGTTTTTACAGATTAAGTTAGAACACGTGTTTGGCTTTAATTCTGGAGAGATTAAAGAAAATAGAAGATGGTGTTTTTTTTTAAATGATCTTCAAAATATTGCATTTTGAGAGACATGTGCTCAGTTGAACATTTCTGGTTAACGTTTCAAGCCATTCTCAGGTATTTCGTTCAGCACACTTGTTCACCAAACATGTGGCAGTGTTTTTTTAAAAACTTTGAGAAGTGTGGCGTTTATACTTGCGGAGGAAAAAAAATCTTAAATGTGAGCAATATTGAGCTTTGTGCCGATTTCGCGATTTTTTTTCTTAACAGAACAACATAAAAACTGCAAAGTAATAATTTTTTTCTCAACAAAAACTATCCGTAGTATGCGGAGAAAATTTTTTGGGACCTACAGCTGCAATAGTGTTTTTGTAGCGTCTCATCGAAATCCCATTTTCGCGAAACTCGAAAGAGGCGGTGGCGGCTCAGTGGAGACTTGTGAATTTTTTTTTAAAGAAGGTGAAATTTTTTCTCGTGATACCAAAAGTGGTTTCGTGGTCCTGGGGACTCGGAAAACAAAATATATTTTTTTCGGCGAAATCAAAAGGGGTCGGCGGACATGCACCGACGTTCTTATCTGAACACACCCTACTGTAGGACAAATCTGCGCAATCTTACCGGCTGCAGCGTTTCTTGCGCTGAGTGAGGCATATCATCTCAAATCAAAGCGTTAACTGAGCGAAATTAACGGAACTGAATGTGTCCCGACCCGAAGGAAGTATCTTTGCACACTTCAGAGTTCTAACCAATGGCGTATCTGGGAGTAAGTGGGTGATTCAAGCCCTCTCCTCCTCCTCAAAGTTGTAGCTACGCCCCTGGTTCTCGCCATTTAGGGGCTAGGAAGAATCGTGTTGTGGAACGGGAGAAACAGCGCTTTTTTTCTTTGACGACTTTGCCATAAGTAAACATAACAAGAAAGCAAATGAAGCCGACGGTGGACGAAATAAACAATCATGAACATCACTGTCAAACTCGCTAGTAATATTTTCCTCACTTCTCAAGCATTTGCTTCACGGAAGGGGGGAAGGGAAGGTGTTCAGAAATTGTGTGTGCAGTGTTGAGGGGCAGTTCGCTACCCATTCGAACTTATGCATCTATACCAACCTGCCTAACTTGCCGCACTTATCAGTGTTGAAGCTCAGGCTTCTGTCATCTGTGATGTTGCTCGGGTGTTCTCTTAGCGCAGTCACTTTTTAGAGCATCGTATAAAGATGTGATTAATGATTAAAATACTGCGATTAAAATCATGCAAAACCAACTAGCCCAATACCTCACTCTGCTGACGTATAAAGATGCACCGCATTGGAACGAACCCGCGTCCTTAATGGTGCAATCTTTATTTCGAGCACTAAAAGCTGTTAAAGTGACATCCACCGAATACGATGACGGAGCACCAGTGCACAACATAGGAGCACACATAAAAATGATTGTGGTTTAACTCTTGTAAACCTAGTTATCACGAGAGAAATGTACGTTTGGCTTGGTTGTGCAATGACTATGCCGCAGTGTTTCATTAAATTTAGGCTTTATGGCAAATTTTATGCTGTGCTTTCGTGTGTCATTTGAATGCTGACGAAGATGGTGTTATGGTCCTTGAAGCAGTTTGCAATGGTGGCAATATCTGCTTCTCGATAACATGCTAATTTGGCCTGCTTTTGCTTAGGTGTTTCAGGGAGCAACCTTGCCTTTGCTTGAGATTTCGCAGCCGGCCGTGTAGCTATACCTACTGGATGATTGAATTAATCATGTTACTTGTGCTGAACCGCACGCACAGACTGCATAGGCGGTACGCCATCAAAGGTGAGGCTGAACGACCAAGCTCTGCGAAACAGTCGTTAAACCTTCTCCGAGTCACGTGGTACCGCAGTAGTGGCGGAGAGCTACCGCATCTGCGACGTCTCTCCACGGCGTATCACGTGGCATGATGTCATATCGGCCACGTTTGCGCCCCGGCAGCTCAACGACATTGCGACGCGATGAATGACCTTGCGAGACATCGCATAGTAGAGTTTTCACTATATTGATCTTACTGATCATAGTGGACGTGCGGCAGCGCAACTGTTCCACAAAGTTAGCCAGCATACAACTCCACAGCAGACGACGCAAAAGAAAGACGGACGCGGACAAACCACGACAAGAGCTTATTTCATAGTGACTTCTTGTTCTTTTCTTTAAATGGGTCCTTAAAGAAGTAATCACATAGGCGATTTGAAAATGATTTTTGGTTATTAAACTGACTCATCACAAAGACAAGAACATAAACCGTTGTGACTTTGTGGTTGTATTTCTTCCTGTGAATCCTCAAGTGATAGGTCCCCATACGATAAGGCGGAATAAAGCCTCCTTACTGCTTTTTTCCTTATTAGTTGTTGCTGCGGCTTTCGTATTCAATCTGGTCAGATATTTAGCGCTGCTTGCTATGACCAGAGTTATTCCATGCTATTTATGGTCTCGAAACATCACCGTCACGCTATGGGGCTGCTTTATATGCTGTCTAAAGCTGCCGCAACACAGTGCCACTGTGCCGCAGACGTCATCCTCCGCAGGCCGAAACGCCTGCGCGGTGCGACACGAGCAGGTGGCTGCAGGGCTATCTGTGTATCTGCTGCGCTATTTTTTGAGTCAGTTGTAGCGTGCGTGTGGGGCAACGATTTCTAATACGTTTTGCGTGCCAGCGGGCGGTTCTTTTTACAAGAGAACAACCATAAGGCGCGTTTGATTTACCGAGTAACAAAGGAGCAGCGCAACATAGGAAAGTGGGCCCCACCACTGCTAGACAGTAGTGATTCCCATTTTGAATCGATGTTCATGCATATGTGCAGATTGAGGCCTCGGACATCGTCGCTACCTGCGATTCCTGTTTCAATGGCCTAAATTTTCTTCAGGATTGGTATCTCATTGGCGAAAATTGTATAGCTGGTGAGCACCTCAGTTTTATTTTGTTGGTCGTTAGACGAAGTCTATTTACAGGAGCAGACATTGAATTGATGATTTATTAAGATTCAGCAGCCGTGCTGGGCGAACAATCGGCTCTCTGTGCAATCAATAGATCGTGATTTCGTACTGATGAATCTGAATGCAACAGCCCCGATGTCTGCCCCTTTTTACCACTGGCACCACTGGGGCGCTGTTGCGAGCGCGGAGCACTTAATTTCAGGTATATAAAAGTGGGACCTATTAAAGCGTCGAGACTAGCGGCGCTCACCAGGCCGTGGCGGCCGCATTTCGTTCGGTGTGAAAAAGAAAGAAAAACACGACCATCTACTTTCATTTGGATAAAAGGCTTAGATTATAAAAAATACCTCTGGAGTCTCCCAGTCCTCCATGCTTTATAATCATACGATGATTAAGGCACTTCAAATCCAGAATTTCTGTGCCTTTTAGGCTGAAATCACCGCAATAAGCTACACATTTTGAACGGCTGCTCTTTTCACCCGGGTGCTCATTTCAAGACTTACGAAGCACTCATACACTCATTACGCATCTCGTGTGTTAAAACAGTTACTTGAAAGTAAAGCGATTATCGCGAAGTTTAGAAAGCTTGAACACCGAGGCTGTCATGGACATAACCACCGCGAAAGCATGCGTTCCTGTCACCTCTCAGGCACATCTGCGCCTCTGGCGGCGGCCGCTTGCGTCATATGAAACTGAAGCTGCAGTTTAGTGACCATAAGCATTGAATCACTCTGCTATTACTCTGTCTTAGTGTGGGGAGAAAGCGCATTTATAAAGATTTCCATGCAAATCGGAGCTGCGTTTACGAATGACTATTCGGCGGCAGCTGAAATGACCGCAGTTATGTTCGGGGCCGGCGAACGATGGCTGGTCGGTAGGCGGCTGCCGAGAGGGGCCATTAAGCCGTTCGCCCCTGCACACGCTTTTGTCGCCGAACCCCGCGACCTTATTGTTCGCTGCACCTTTCGCTGGTGAATCGGCCGTGCGGCGGAAGCGTTCTCACAGAGAGCCAGACTGACAAACAAGTTGTCCCCGCCGCGGCGCCCTCCCGACAACATGATGTGGCGGCGTGTCTTCACAGTAATTGTGGACAGGCGGCGGCACCTTGTCTCACACAAACTCGAGACGGGCGACCGGCTGTCTAGAACAGGCTTGTTGGTTCCGCGGCGGTATATTTCAGTTGTACCTTGACGGAATGACTCATTGCTTCCGTAGCTGGTTTCCGGCAAGTTGAGGGCAGCAAAGTGTGAGAACGTGGAGGCGGAGATACGTCTCTGAGAGAAAGAATGTTGTTTGCTTCATTGGTGGAGCATCAGAAGGGGTTGGTCCCACAAGGCGGTCTCAGACGAGACGGAAGAGATTTAAGGGAGAGAAGAGGGGAGGAGAGGAGCTTGGTGCTCGTGGAGATCGGGAAGAGTGGACAGAGGTCGTGCTTGGCGCCGACTCTGATCCAGGGATCGAGAACTGACTGTTGATTATTGCAGTGTGTTAAGGGCTTGGAAGGAATCGAGCCCAGTTGTCATTGCAAGGTCGGTTTAGTGGCCGCCCCGGCCTTTGCTTGTAAATAAGTGTTGGCGTGTAAATAAACTGAAGTTTTGCCAGGAAGTGAGCAACCTGTCCAGTCCTTCAACGTGTCGCCGTGGTCATCCGAACCATCGGGATCCACCTCCACCACCCAAAATTAACTGGCGCAGTCGACAGGATCACGCGGCGGCTTTCTGGAGGACAATGAGACATCCTGCCTTCCTGGTACACGCTCACTCAAAGCAAACGGCGGTGGAAAAAAAAAAACCGATCAGAAGACATCGGAATAGCGGTGCAAGATATGCAGTTCGAGAAACCCGAACTAGGCACTACACCGACTGTGATAATCGGCTGAGCCGGAATCGAGATTGACGGCTTCTTCTCCTCAGGACATCGGCCCCTCACCCGGAGCGACTGGCGACTTCTGGAGCTACAGCGATCGTGAGAGCCGGCGCGCGACCGGCTGCCATCCCACCTAGCAGGGCAGAGACTGAACGGTGCGGATACATCCAAGTGCCGCGACAAAAGGCTCCCACAATCCGCTGACTGGAGCTTCTACCCTGGAGGCAGTGTGGCGACGCTTCAACGTACAGTGAAGCACAGGTGGGTCCCTGTTCTGTTTTCTCCGGGAGCACCATGGCGACTAGGGTGACGAGAAGTCAGACGGCAGAGGGGACTAGTGAGAACCAGGAGATAGATCGCGATGAGGCATCAGTGCATACTGATAGTGCAAATGTGCGTGCTATGGAAAGCGCCGATCCAGCTGTTCAAGTTCGTGTAAAGGAACTAGAAATAGAGGCTTTAAAGCTCCAAATTGAGCTGCAAAAATTGAAGCTTCAATCTCAGACGAGTGATGAGGTGGGGCGGAGTGATAAGTTTGGTTTGGCGCGGTATGCGGATCAGTTGCGAGCAGTTCTCCCGCCAATGCCGGTTTCCGATGAGCTGGTGCCTGCGTGGTTCCGCAGCGCTGAAAACATGCTTAGAAGCTGTGCCATCCCTGAAGATGTAAAAGGCGCTATCATCGTGCCGTTTTTAAATGAAAACAGCCGCACATTGGTGGCAAATCGTGCTGAGGACCGAGTGCTTTCATACGAGGAGGTTCGCGATCTGATCCTTGCATGAACTAAGGCTCACCCCTGAGGAGTACAAGCGCCGCCTCTATACCTGTCGGAAGGGCGATGAGACGTGGGGGCAGTTCGCAACGAGACTCGAGGTTTTGCTTGACTATTATCTCCGCAGTAGAGAAATTACTAGTGTTCAGGAGCTTCGGGCATTGCTTATTTCGGACCGAGTCAAGCAGCTGATGCGCGAAGACATGCGCACATACGTGCTACAGCATGAGACGACAGAGTGGCTGAGACCTCATGACCTCGCGAAGCTGGCGCAGAAATATGATGAGAGCACGAGCAATAGAAAGACAGGAAAACCAGCCACTGGTAGTTCGAAGAACAGCGAAATGTTCAATCGCCGCTCGACAGACAGGCTAGCTCAGGGAAATGAGAGAGCGAGCTTTCGATGCTATGCTTGCGGAGAGAGCGGTCACTATCAATGGCAATGCTCGCAAACGACACATCCGGCAGCGGAAGAGGGACAAGACCGTTTACCCCCGGCGAGACTTGCCGCAAGGGCGGCATGTGAACCGGCGGAGGAGAGCTTAAGCCCTGAGCACTGTGGTGCTGGGATGTCAAGGTTAACATGGATCGAGTTGATAAGTGCGGGGCGCAAGTTTAACGCGTGCTTAGATTCAGGATCGGACATTACAGTGATCAGGAAAGAGTTAGTGCCGGAAGTTGCGAAACACAAGGGAAGTAGGCCAGGTGCGCTTGAGAGGGGCATTTGGGCAGGCTGTCCCAGCCGAGCTGATGTACGTCCCTTTGGCACTGCACATTCCAGGCGGAGGCACAGCTCCGCAGCTGATGGAACTGTGCGCGGTTACTGATAAACTCGCGGAAGGAGTAGACGCCCTACTAACGCCGGACACGCTTGAAAAGCTTAAAGAGACGCAAAGCGAATCGCGGGAATTGGCGGTTTGTATAGTGAGAACGGAGCAGAATGCCGCTGAGCAAATAGATCGTGAAGATGAGATGAGTATTCAGGAGACGCTGGTGCACCGGCCAGATTCAATGGTATCGCTAGCAGTTTCTACGGCAGAAGGACAAGTAACGGCTAATGGGGAGGGTGATGACACGTTCGCAAAAGAGCAGCGAGAGGACAGCTCTCTGCGTTTGCCATGGCAGCAGGCGCGTGAGGGAACACACGGGATGTTCATAGAGGGGGGCTTATTGTTCCACCGGGAACTCTTGAACGGGAGGCAGTGTAATCAACTTGTCTTACCTGAAACACGTCGAGAAGAAGTGCTGGCGCTCGCTCATGATGCACCTGTCGGCGGACATTTTTCGGCAAAGAAAACAAAAGAGCGCATTCGTAGTGCATTCTTTTGGCCGACCATGGTGTCGGACATCAAGAAGCATTGTCAGTCTTGCCATACCTGCCAGAAATTCGCGAGTAGAAAGGTGGCCGATCGAGTGCCAATCGCTCCCCCTCACCCGGCCGCAAACACCATTCCAGGTGGTGTACCTTGACTGTATCGGTCCTATAGAACCTGCATCATCGCGTGGCCATCGGTATGCTTTGTGCATGATTGACTTATGCACGAGGTGGCCTGAGGTCATTCCGCTTCGAGCATTGACCGCGAGTGCAACTTGTCAGGCGTTGTTAGATATCTTCTCGCGGTATGGGGTCCCAGAACTCATATGCAGTGACCAGGGGACTAACTTTACAGCAGCGTTGACTAGAGAGCTAACAGAAAGGCTAGGGGTGGAGGTACGGTTTTCAACGCCAGAACACCCACAGAGTAACGGCCTAGTTGGAGAGGTGGAATGGTACATTTAAGGCGATGTTGAAACATGTCATACATGATCATGCGCGAGATTGGGACCGTTATATACCATGTGTTCTGTGGGCTTATCGGGAGATCGCTCATGAGATAACAGGCGTGTCACCATTCGAACTAATGTACGGTCGTATGGCCCACGGACCATTAAACATATTGCAGAAAAGCTGGACGGGAGATTGGCAGCCTCCAACAGCTCTAAATAAAACTGCGACTGCTTATTTGACGGAGCTACGTGCGCGAATGGCAGAAGCAGCACGCGCAGTTGATGACCGCGCAGAACGACTACAGCACATGTATACTCAGAAGTACAATCTTCGAGCCAGGCCAAAAGAGTTTGACGTGGGGGAGCAGGTACTGGTTCTTGAGACAGGACATGTGGGGAAGATGCAGCCTAAATGGAATGGACCAGGCAGAAGTGGTACAGCAGGTGCGGCAAGACAACTACATAGTCAAGTTCCCGGAGGGTACCGAAAAGTGGGTGCATGCCAATCACCTTAGGAAATACTATGTCCGGGTACACAACACAGCAGTGGTGTTTGAGACAGATGAAGAGTTCGGCCAGTTGGAAACAGTTCCGCAGCCTAGAGGGGCAGACAATGGTATATTTACAGTGCTCCAGGGAAGTACACACCTGTCGAATACGCAGGCGCACGAATTGAATGAGGTAGTGAAGAAGTACGAAAACACTTTTTCACAAAAGCCCGGAATTTCTAAAGTTGGGAAACATAGAATCACGCTGCTGCCGGGCGCGACGCCGGCGAAGTCCTACCCCTACCGTGTGCCGGTGGCACTGAGAGGAGAAGTGGAAAGACAGGTATGCGAGTTGCAGGAATGGGGCTTGATATACCCGATTGAAAGCAGCTTTGCGCACCCGGTTGTGTGCGTCGCGAAGAAAGACGGTACGGTGAGAATGTGCGTTGATTACCGCCAACTTAATGCAGTTACAGAACCCAGACAATTTCCCAATGGGGAAAACGGCGGAATTGCTTTATGAAGTGGCGAAGGCTAACTACATAACGCTACTTGACATGACTCGAGGATACTGGCAGATACCGGTCGAAGAGAGCTCGCAGAAGCTTACCGCTTTCGCGACTACGAGTGGCCTATACGCATGGCGAGTAATGCCGTATGGGCTGCGCAACTCTGCCGCAACTTTCCAAAGGATTATTAATGAGGTACTTCAAAGGCATAGAGGCTATTCATGCGCTTACATAGATGATATTGCAGTGTACTCTGAAAGCTGGGAGTCGCATGTACGTCACCTGGAGGCGGTGTTGGCCGCTATAGCGGAAGTAGGTCTAACGATTAACCCGGAAAAGTGCAGGCTCGCACAAACGAAGGTTAAGTACTTGGGACACGTGGTTGGTTCAGGGTCTCACTCCCCCCGACCCCGATAGGGTAAGTGCGATAGCGCTACTGAAAACACCACGCACAAAGCGAGATCTGCGAAGCGCGCTAGGGCTTTTTAATTATTACCGGGAATACATCCCCGCGTACTCAGAAATAGTGCGCCCTTTGACAGACCTGACGAACCGCCGTGTCCCCAACAACATACCGTGGAGCTTAGAAAGTGAAAGTGCATTTAATGCTGTTAAGTTGGCCCTGAAGGCCGTACCTTCGTTAAGTGCTCCACACCTGGGTAAGGAGTTTGTGCTAACTACTGATGCTTCTGAAAGGGGTGTAGGGGCTTGTTTGGCTCAAGAGTCAGATGGCGATCAGAAACCTATTGCCTTCCTCAGTAAGAAACTCACTCCTCAGCAAGCAAAGTGGTCGGCAATAGAAAGAGAGGCATTCGCCGTTGTGTGGGCGCTTGGCCGATTGGACACCTGGCTATTTGGCGCCAGAATAAAAGTTGTGACTGATCACAACCCGCTCACCTACCTGACCCGCTCCATGTCATCTAGTGCTCGCCTGACCCGCTGGGCTTTGGCATTACAGAAGTACGACATCACATTGGCTCACATAAAGGGATCACTTAATAAGTGCGCCGATGCCTTGTCGCGGTTGGACAGCGGGGATCAGTAGAGGAAGTCGAGGGTACGGGCGGAAGGTTTTTTTTTTCTTTCTTTTTGTTGACTAGACTATAAAATGGGCCCGTTGTGCAGTAACAGTAGGTAGTTTTCTTAGATTAGGCAGACAGCAAAGCATGGTGTCTGAATGTCGACTAATTGCCATTGTGCTCCAAGGAATGTACCGGACAGGGTCCCACCTGCGAGTGACGTTCCGTCCAGTGTGCGGGTGTGTCTGACTGAGTGTGTTTCTCTCCTTTTTTTTTTCTTGAGCGTATATGTGTTCCCCTCCTCGTGGTATTATGCGTGACTTCGTGCGTAGGACTGACCACAAACAATTGGGAGGGACACATCTGTGATAGCGCTCTATGATGATGTTAGGTGAATTCTCTCTAAGATGTTGTTTCGTTGTTGTTTTTGTTGTTGTTGTTGTATGATGTTTGGTCACTTGCCTGAAGTGCGATGAACTGTGAAAGCCAGACTCGAAACGTCGGCAGTGTGACCCCCCCCCCCCCCATGGAATTTAAGTTGTATGTACAACAAGCGTACATACAACATTCTTGGGTTGGAAGGAGTTATGTTCGGGGCCGGCGAACGATGGCTGGTCGGTAGGCGGCTGCCGAGAGGGGCCATTAAGCCGTTCGCCCCTGCACACGCTTTTGTCGCCGAACCCCGCGACCTTATTGTTCGCTGCACCTCTCGCTGGTGAATCGGCCGTGCGGCGGAAGCGTTCTCACAGAGAGCCAGACTGACAAACAAGTTGTCCCCGCCGCGGCGCCCTCCCGACAACATGATGTGGCGGCGTGTCTTCACAGTAATTGTGGACAGGCGGCGGCACCTTGTCTCACACAAACTCGAGACGGGCGACCGGCTGTCTAGAACAGGCTTGTTGGTTCCGCGGCGGTATATTTCAGTTGTACCTTGACGGAATGACTCATTGCTTCCGTAGCTGGTTTCCGGCAAGTTGAGGGCAGCAAAGTGTGAGAACGTGGAGGCGGAGATACGTCTCTGAGAGAAAGAATGTTGTTTGCTTCATTGGTGGAGCATCAGAAGGGGGTTGGTCCCACAAGGCGGTCTCAGACGAGACGGAAGAGATTTAAGGGAGAGAAGAGGGGAGGAGAGGAGCTTGGTGCTCGTGGAGATCGGGGAAGAGTGGACAGAGGTCGTGCTTGGCGCCGACTCTGATCCAGGGATCGAGAACTGACTGTTGATTATTGCAGTGTGTTAAGGGCTTGGAAGGAATCGAGCCCAGTTGTCATTGCAAGGTCGGTTTAGTGGCCGCCCCGGCCTTTGCTTGTAAATAAGTGTTGGCGTGTAAATAAACTGAAGTTTGCCAGGAAGTGAGCAACCTGTCCAGTCCTTCAACGTGTCGCCGTGGTCATCCGAACCATCGGGATCACCTCCACCACCCAAAATTAACTACCGCGGTGGTACTTTACAAGCATGTGGTTCTGAAGAAACTTTCAGCAGTGCATTTTCGTTTTAGTAACCCTTGATAAAATTACTACAGGCTCGTTTGCCTACGCGGCAATAGTGGAACGATCGGATCACGACTATTTTCCGAGAAGAGATGAGACAATGATGTGGTGCTTCATAGGAAGCGCTGAACTGCCTGGAATTATGACAGGTTCGATTGATGAAGTGTATCGTAGTACCATGATGATCCATGCAATGGACTCTACAAAATTACAGATCAATAAACACCTACTTAATGTACAATCAACGAGGTGGTGCTTATTTCAATAAGTTAAATGAATGGCAGTGACGCGTCTGAAGCATAAACCAATCATTTGGCGCAAACATAACGAAAAAAGATATCTATTGATTTTCTCTTAAAGAGGGAAAGCGACACGCTTAACATTTTGACGAACATGTTGGTAAACAGTGTGTACTACGTGGCAAAAAAGCGAAATAAATAGAAATATTTTCTTCGCATTGGCCATCATGTACTCTGCCTGAACATCTGAACTTATTCAGTGCCGGATAATATTTTCATTGAATCATTCACTAGCAACTATCTGTCGCCAGATAAACTTAAACAAACTAGGAATAACCTCGATCTTAACCTGCACGATTTCAACCCCAGAATAACTTATTTATCCCTGTCACCTCGGTACTGTGAGTGTCTGTTCTGCGCTTAATCTTTCCTAAAAGCTATGTACCATTTTGCTAAGTGCAAAATATTGTTGAACTAAGTTAACTGCAGATTCCACCCGCGCACTACTACAAAACGGCATTGACTGCCTTCTCAAATTAGGTGGCGTATAATTACCTTATGCATCCTGTCTTTATTAAGTTTCTTAATTATGTGGTATTCATGGCTGCTACAGTGTTGTAATAAATTTGTGCTGACGCGATGGGGTTAAAGAGCTCGTTCCGCAGAAATGCCGGTTTCGGCGTCGGCTTCGGCGTCGGTGTCGTTGGTTGTGAGCGAAAAATCATCATCTTGTCCATGACCGAAAAAGTCGAGAAAGATGCAAATAAAATAAATAGAAAAACTAGCAGTTGTTCCGTGTAGGAATACAACCGATGAGCGAAGCTCCTTAGAAATGGAATGCACGCGGCGTTCAGCGCGCGCGGCATTTCATTGTCTAGGCAACGGACCAACGACTGGGCGAAAGACAGGGTGAAGCGATGGTTTCGCGCGTTCGCCGGTTTGAGGGGAGAGAGCAGAGTCGAAGGAAGAGGGAGAGGAATACTAATCTGCCTCCGTATCCCATGCGTTCGCATTCTCGCGTTTTGCATATTGTGCAGACGCCATCCGCATTCCAGCGCTCATAAAGCTCATTTATCCTTCCGCGTGAGGGGGAGACGCCACAGCAGGCACCGTGCCAGGGAGCTTCAACGGCGACGGCGGCGTGCCAGCCTAAGGAGCTTCGCTCCTAATAAGAAACCTTAGATGCTAGTGAGAATCGAACCAAGGCCGTCTGCGTGGCAAGCAGGTGTTCTAGCACAGCGACGTCATTGCTTAAAACTGCGTCGGAAAAAAAAACACTGCATGAATGTCATGTAGTGGAAGGAATCTCCTTAACGCATGTAATATTGCGTGGCAGAAGCGAATAATCGCGACAGCCGCCAAAACACATGAAATGCGTAACGAATGTGTGTTTTAAAGGCCCACCCATAAAACCGTCGCATGAAACTCTGCTCAGATATACTTGATCATCATCATCCCCAAATAGAGCAGCTGCGTAGGTTAGCGTGTTTCATTACGGACGCGTAGTGGACCCTTCGATGATTCTCAAAAGGTGTAATTATAGCGTAGTAGGAACACAATTGTACTTGCAGTACGCATCGCAGGATAAATTGAAATAGTCAGTGTTATGCGCGCAGTCATTTGTTTCTTTACGGCACGGTTGAGGCATTCACTGAGAACCGATGTCAGGCCAGCAATTATTATCACATAATAATTGCCGATGTTTTACGTGCCAAAGCATTGATATGATAGTGAGGCACGCCGTAGTTGAGGGTTCCGCAAATTTCGTCGAGCTGGGATTCTGTAACGTGCACTTCTGTTTAAGTACACCGGAAACAATGTCTGTTGAAAAATATTTGGATGTTGTATGCTTTCTATACAGGGTGTCGCAGCTATCACGCAGCGCGATTAAAAAAAGAGGAACGGCGTTACGCGAAGCAGACCTAGTGCATATTGTTCCCAATATACTGTAGTAGCCGCTACTAATTTTTTTCGTTAATGAGAAATAATTAATTACTCATAATTAAAATTGTAACCCCAAAAATACTCACCTAATTATCAAAGTGTCAATGAGGCAAATGTGGGCATGTTGAAATGACATCTATCTGTGCTACTTTCAACAACGTACTAATTGCGTGCTAATTTTTTTCTTTCGGATTCGATTGTTGCTTCATGCATGGCCTCCGAGATTGTGCACCGGCGCGCGCCCTCGGAGGCCATGCACGAAGCATCAATCGAATCCGAAAGAAAAAATTAGCACGCAATTAGTACGTTGTTGAAAGTAGCACAGATAGATGTCATTTCAACACGCCCACGTTTGCCTCATTGACACTTTGATAATTAGGTGAGTATTTTTGGAGTTACAATTTTAATTATGACTAATTAATTATTTCTCATTAACGAAAAAAATTAGTAGCGGCTACTACAGTATATTGGGAACAATATGCACTAGGTCTGCTTCGCGTAACGCCGTTCCCTCTTTTTTTAAATCGTGCTGCGTGATAGCTGGGACACCCTGTATAAAACCACTGCTGCTATTGCCTAATTTGGCTGCAGTGTAAATAAATAAGTATATGTACATTTATTTATTGATAGCTGGTTCAAACCTGTTATTATTCTTAGCACGCAAGGCGTATTATTTTCATGAGTAATCGGAGGCTGATGGAAGCTTCCGTTTGGGGTTGCATTTTCGGAAACTTCCTTCCGTAGCATTAACTGAAAGCATGCGTATGCATAAATTTGTTTTGTTATAATGCATTAAAGACTTCTCTGGCGGCAGTGTTACATATAGGATAGTGCAGTTAGGAAAGACGATTGCTCTCGCGAGTGCTCCGACTAGGGAACCGGATAACTTAGTTTGGAAAAACGAATGCTCTCGCAGTTTCGCGCACAGCTGCACGAGTAGTTTTTTTGCTTTTCGCCGACTGGATGTAAAGACAGGCCGAGCACCGGATGCGAATTGCTCAGTTGGCTCAAGCAAGTCAGGAATGGAGGCACCTGGGTCTACCGGGATCGTTCTCACGGTGAAAAGAACGCTGCGTAATTAGAGAGCTACTGGGCCGCCGTTGCCGAAATTACCGCGAGTTGCCACACTGACTAAAACAAGGAGATGGCTCTGTTGGAAGTGTAGGGAAGCGGCGCTTAGACGAAGCAGGGAGAAGGAAAGCGTTTACATGCATTGTGAACTTTCGAAAACTGAGCTGTGCTACACATACGGGGCCGGATTTTCGTGAGCTTACACAGACTTGTTAAACGAGGACAGAACTCGTAGTTTCTGTGCACGGTATACATCAGGCCAGACAAAATGCTTTATATTTCTTATTTCTGTGAATGTTTTTTTTAGAAGAAAAAAAAACGGTTGTAGGAAACGCAATTACGGCTTTTTAGGACTTCATTAAACGGTGGAGGAAGTATTTAAATGACAAGAGGCGTTCTGAGCTAGCAATGAGGGTTTGCACTCCTGCTTACTGTATTTGAATTGCTCACTTCGCAGCACATTGTTACATTGTGGCAACTGCCAAATTAAAGATGATAGTAGCCTAGCGCGCGCTAAGAAGAATAATTGATACTATGATCCAGGCGAATGCATTTCCTTGTCGAAACGTTGACAATGGTCAACGACCGCTTATATGGCCTCTATTGAAAATTTGATGCTCAAACTATTTTGCAAAACACATTGGTATTAAAATTGCAGAGAGTTTCAACAGTGTTGCAAATACTACTTCAAATGTGAACAGCAATTTTTCTTCTTTTAAAATTCATAAGTCTATAACAATGCATTTTCTGTACTTCTTGTGAGCTGATACCGGTAGCGCTGATGCCAATTTTGTGGTTTCTGACAAGCGAACACCCCAGCCTCAGTTGTTGAATTTTGATGGAGGGGAAATACTACAGGCCCGTGTACTGTGCGGTGTCAGCGCACGTTACAGATCACCAGGCGGTTAAAATTCATGGAGCCCTCTCATAATCATATCGTGGTTTCGGGAAGTAAAACCCCATATATGATTATTGGCAAAACGGGACTTGAACGGGTCCACCTAGACCAAAAACGTATATATGTGCCATTTTAAATAAAACAGCTACTTAGTTTCATAAAATAGTGGATGGTGATTTGTTGCATAATGTATGTTCATCTCTTGGAGAAATTCTCCTCAAACAGGGTTGAGGTAGCGTTTTCCGCTAGTAGTGGTTACGACATATCTTCGAGGCCAATGAAGTACATTCAAAATTGCGTCGGCACAATTTCAGTTGCCACTACTTCAGCCTCATCAGGTAACTTCCTGCTAATCTTCATAAATTGCACACACGTCTTACTCCCTATTAGTCAATTAGATATGACAATTCACCTCTACCCACCTTGAATTCCTCAAATATATGGGGCCGCCTTGGACAGAACGACTTCAACGGATCGAATGATTTCAGGTTGCGAGACTTCAGCCAAATGCCACTGGCAGAAATATTACCCACGCCAGTCTCTGTTTTTCTGATGGCGCACCATTTTTTCTCGACTGAAATAGAAAATCTTTGCGTGCAGCCACCAAAAGAACAGCCGACGCTATTCATGAAGAACGTTTCTCAGGGGCAAGTCATTTCGTTCCTGCCAGCAATTCGAAACACGTCGCGCAGGTTCCGCCCCTTCCCACCCAAATCAATACGAATGTAGACAGCCCGTCGTAGCTTTTCATCCGTGAAGCCAATTGTCTGGCTGTCGGTATTTTTACGCAAGCTTTGCGATGACTTGACGTTGACGAAAACCAAAAATTTTGATCGATTTCCTGAGCTAAGTCACCATCCTGGTAGTTCGACGTGCCACTTATATTACTTGACGTCCTATTCCACCGGTTGTCTTGAACGAAAACTGACGCGTCACTTAATCCACACGTAAACGGTGCCTAACATTAGCGCGAGAGCATCTTCGCTGACTGCAGCTCCGTTTCGCGGGTATTGCATGTATTTAATTATAGCTTGACACCCATTCAAAAATGGACAAAGTGTGTTTTCCTCGTCGAGGGCCTCGTCTGTTGGCGTCTCCTTTTTCGTTATTTCTTCAGTACTCTCTTTCAACTCACATTAACTTCACCAGGCAACGCTGTTAATACGTCTGAGAAGCTTCTTTTGCACATACCTTGCTTCGTATTGTTAACACGACCCTCAGCAGGCAGTCTAATGGAGAGCCTTTTATCTTAATTTCGTCGGTCTTCTGCCAGGGAATACTGAAACGCAGTGAAATGACGAACGGGATTCTCCATTTATGGTTCAAACAGACGTACACCAACAAAGGTTGTTTGTAAGAGGTATACAGTTGTTTCACTTTACAAGATAAAAAAAGAACCGATGTTTCGGTTTCGGGTCTAACTCTTACCTTCTTCTGGTCATGGCTGGGGCGCACCGAATGAGCAATGCTTGGCCTAGCAGACCCAACCTACAAGATTTTTCTTTTCTTGCAGTTGCCAAGCCTAAGTTATTACAGTTGCCCAGCCTAAACTTTTTTTGAGCTGGAGGTTTTCCTATGCGTTATTCATGGCATGGCTTACGAAAGAGTGACTCACCGATACACGCACTACGTCTAGAAATGAGCAAGATTGTGAGGCTCACTGTCAGATATTTTTTTATGACAGCAGACGTTCACTGCATGGAACACTTTAGGTATTCGTGCTTAGAGGAATGAGTGTATAACGGTCGCACCATTCGAAGCCGTGAAGGGTGACAGCGCCGAAGTCGACCCCAAAGGAAATAATTCGACTAGTTCGTAAGTGTAGCGTTCTCTATGTTTTGCTTAAATTATGCTTACGCTCCTATAGTACACTGACATTGGTAGCTTTATCGCGTGCAATGTCTCAAAAATATTCCGCAGATCCAACGCTGGTGTTAGAACTCATGTGAAGGCCTGATTGGCTAAAGTCTCAGCCAAAGGCGGCCCTTTGAGATGGACACGCACTCCTGGTCCGTGCCACTCATATCAAAACAGTGCAACGCCTTGTACGTCTTCTGCTCGTATGCGCAAGCTATAGTTTTATTGTGATAGCAATTGCGTGGATGACCCAGGTGTACTTTTGCCGTCGCCGTCAGCGTAGCCTTGGTGTTCCACGTAATGTCGAAATCAATAATATCGCTCGGCGCTTCGTGTGCTCTGTGTGCGACTGAAAGGCGTCCAACTGGATGCCGACGATCCCTCCTCTAACAAATAGGAAACGGGCCGGTACATCTTTCGTCACGCGAATGGCGCATAGAGAATGAGCCAGAGGGGTGGGCTGCGTGCCTCCAACAGTGAATGCATACTTTCACGTGTTCGCCCGCGGTCTCGCATGCAGTTTGATTGACGGCATCAGCAGACAGCGCATGCCTTTGTGCGCGTTGGACTCTCATCGCAATGTTTGCGTTAAGGCCATGGACAACACGAATATCACTTCTCTCACTGCAGCGGCCCGTGCTTGCTGGAAGAGCGAGCTGCTTGCCTTTTTTGCGTGACATTGCAATTTGTTGCCATCGAATTCATTGCTTGGCCCCTGCGGTGAAACTGTGACTTCTTCCTGTACAAACTTCATCCCTCTTATCACGTGTGAGTGTGTGCATGTCAGTATGTTTTTTTTATATTTTATGCGACATGTCCATATATTTTGCTCCTAATCGCATAGAACACCTGTTAGAATGGTTGTATATTTTAGATATTTTTACGCTCTGTCTCTCCTGGAAAGATTTGTTTTAGCCTCCATCCTATTTACTGTAGATTAGCATGCAAGCGAGCATTCACTGGGTAACTATATTGTTTTTCAATACAGACCTTTCTATCTCTTTAAAAGCGTGGGTGAACAGCAGAAAACCGAAAGGGCTGTGTACTCAAGGGTGTTTATTTTTGCCCTATATGTACGCTCTTCTTGAGATGCTGTACATATTTATATTCATGCACTACAACGCTAACGAGCTGTGCTGAATTGATAGCAGTAAATTAGGTGGATGCAGGATGCAGTGTGTAAGGTTTTACGAGAACACACGCAGTGGACGTTGCTTGTCGGGTAATAATTTTGATGATCGGTGCCAGAACCGTCACATGCAGCATGTTTCAGGATTATCGACCACCATTGCGAGTAACATTGGGTCGGGATCATATGTGCTGTCTTGACAGCACCCTCCTCCCTCTGCCCTTATTTTTATCCCTTATTCTTTTCCCCCCAGACCAAGGTAGCAAACCACGTCTCTTGCTGGTCCTTCTCCTGTTTTAAAGACTATAGTCTTTCTTGGGATACTTAAACGCAAAAATTTTGGTCTGTCTGTCTGTCTGTCTGTCTGTCTGTCTGTCTGTCTGTCTGTCTGTCTGTCTGTCTATCTGTCCGTGACCCGATTCAGCTAGCTACAGGGCCAAAGTTTACCTAATTTCTGAACGCCCAGCCATCTTGAACTGGTGTTTTCATTCACACTTGTGAAGATATTCGATCAAAAAGCAATTACTACGCATACCTGAGGCGCAACATTAATATGTAATTATCAGCTCGTGTGTTCTTTTATTAGAAAATACACAGATACGTAATTCCTAAAGACCCTAGTGTCTTTTAGGCTGTGCTGAAAATGCAAGGTAGGAGGAATAAAGAAGAAGAATGGATATGGGCCGGGACACGTTGCACGTCGGCAGGATAACCGCTGCTCATTAAGGGTAACTGACTGGATTCCAAGAGATGGCAAACGCGTCAGGGGGAGACAGAAAATTAGGTGGGTAGATGAGATTAACAAGTTTGCAGGCATAACATGGCAGCAGAAAACACAGGACCGGGTTGATTGGCGAAACATGGAAGAGGCCTTTGCCCTGCAGTGGGCGTAGACTGGCTGATGATGATGATGATGATGATGAAAATGCGAAGCTGTGCATGATCTGCGACGCTTTGCACGAAAAAGCGCTTTGCCGACGATAAAGTCCAGCCGCTGGCAGTGGCCCTTGGGGTCAGCACAAGCTCATGTTTTTCGATGGCGTCCATATCTCGCGCAGCGCCGCCTCTATTTTATCAATGCCAGCCAGATGCGGCCAATTCAACGTAGAGTAGGCGCTGTCTGAGGCGAGGCAAAACATTGTAGTACGGCCGGCAGAAGACTATCGTCTTTCGACGACATTTGCAGCGAAGCACGCAGATACGCGGCCAATTTTTTCTTCGCCTCCTCAGCCTCTACTGTCTCACGCCGCAGATGAAAAATTCTACAGAATACGACGACAGAAAATTCTGATGTATATTGAGACTTGTCATGCTGTTTTACTCTGTCGTCTCTCGCAAGCCCCTGTGGAGGCTCTACTGTGGCGACTGGTTTCTATAGTGGTAATACAGGTGTTTTTAGTTACCTTTTCGGCCGCTTTACTTTGTTCAAATTTACATCATAATCACTACAAATAACATCACCCATACTTTCGTTGGCTTTCTTCTCTGTTAGTTCTAATTAATTAGTTACTTCAGGGCCATTCCTGTTAAAATTAGGTGCCTCTTGTGACAACACAGTTCTCTGTGGTACTACGAGGATTCCTTGTAGCGTTCCCGAATCCTCTTCTGCTGTCACGACAGGGAATATCTGTTGCACAGCAGAACGGTCTGTCGCTAGAGAGAAATCTTGTAAGAGCCTTTTTTGTTGCCGCGAGGCAAGTTTTCCTGTCATTTTTAACCGAGGTACCAAATTAAGTAGGATAGGCCACGACTGAGATGTACACGGTAGTACGGACAGAATTGCTAAAAGGTGGGGAAAGAGCACGTAGCTTTAAGAGCAGCGTAAGAAGGACCGATGCAGAGATAAAGCAAGTAAAGTGCGCGCAACAGGAGCGCTGTTGCACACAGAGAAAGAAAGCTTGGAAGCTGAGGAAACTGGAGCGAGAAGAGTAACACCTGCACTTGCTTTTTCAAAGACCACAGTGACCACGTCACGTCCGAGTAAAGAGAAATCAGTTTAGGTGGGCGATCTTCCTGTTGTGCTCGGACGTGACGTGGACGCTGTGTTCTTCGAAGAAGCGAGGTTACTTTTAGCTTACTTGTTTTTCTATGCGTCTGTAGGTTATTGCGACTGCTGTTGTAGCCTTTTAGCGCTCCTTTTTCATTTATATGCGGACTTCACAGCTTCCACTGTCTGGAACATTGCGTGAGAGGGCAAGGGGGGGGGGGGGGGGGTTACAGAAATAAACAATAACAAGAACAAGGCATCGTAAACCACATTAGTTTTTGGGTAGAAAAACTGTATTCTAAATACGTGATAAAGATAGAGAAAGAACAATCGTGCAAGAGACACAGGGACATAAACGTGCGTGCGAAAGCATACATAGGTAAAATTTCAAATAACATTGCGTCAGCCACATTGACCGCCATGACAGCACCTTGTTACCTCTTGCTTCGTTTTTTTAGTCGCTTGACCCTTCTCCCTCAGTGCATACTAGGCACTCTAGTATTAAAGACATCAAAGCAGTTATCGCGCATCTACGCATTTAACCCATTATAACGATCCACTCCTCATGTGAAGCCCGTACGTTGGGGCCTTTGATGTATTGTAAATAAATAAATAAATAAATAAATAAATAAATACAAGAAGAACAGATCGATATGTACCGTATACGATCATAAAATTTAAGTGGAAAGAAAAGTTGATGCAAGGAAAATTAATTACAGTAAAGGAAGAATATAAAATGGATTCGCTTGATAAAATACTTAACATACAAGAAGTATAATAAGAAAAGAAGCTAGTTCATTTCTAATAAAAATGTGGGGTCACCTATCTTATCAACAGAATCAGTAATCCCGGTTCAAAACTTCAACTGTTCGAGTCAATGCACAATCTTTAAACACGTGCTTTCCGTCATGCGGACGTTGAAAACCTCTCTTCATGTTTAAAGCGGATGGATAAGTGATGCGTTCTTACAGGAGGCACGCAGTACTTAACCGTGATTTCTCTCGTATCTCTTCCATTACAATATCCGACGTCCGCAGCTCCTTCCTTCAATATCCTTGGCTTTTTAAATTGCTTGCGAATAATTATAGAAGCGGGCTCGCACCATTCTGTGCTGTCATACGCGATCTTCTGTGTAGAGCCATTGTCACTATTTAGAAGGGCGAACAAGTAACACAGAACAGAGCGAAACGAATACAAGCGCAGACTGAATTTTTTTTCGTTCACAGAAATAAACTGCGTAAAAAAAGAGAAAAAGAGTAGTACGGGGAAAGGAGATACGGGAATGGTAAACTAAGTCAAAGTGTTCGTCTAGAAGCGAAATTGCACAATCTAAAAGCATTGTAGACGGTCAACTCGCACAGATATCACTGTTTTTTTTTTCCAAACAGAGCTTCAGCAAACTCCCTATTTTCTTTTTTTTTGACGCGATCACAATGCAATAGCGAAGTGCGCGGAAATTCAGGCGGAACCCACACTTTGCGCAATGAGCAGTCATCTGCAAATCTGAAGCAGACTTTAGCGCATTGTGGTGCTCACACAGGCGCGTATTCAAGTGGTGCGCAGTCTGCCCCTGTTTCATAACAAAGGAAGTTCTCTTGTGGAGCGATTCGCTTGCGTTGCGTAGCATAGGAGTACTTTCGCGCGTTTGCACAATTGTAACGCACACAGAGCTTCACCAGCAATGCTATAGAGCCCGCAGGTAATCGTACGGCTCAAAGTTGACGCGTAGCATGCCCAAGATTTCAAAACGTATGCCATAAAGTAACCAAATGAAGGCACATCAAACAATCAACTTCTTGAGAACTGCAAGGGTGCAACAAATGCAATGCAAAGAAACAGGATGAAGCGTTTGATATTCCGGCACCTGGCGATCTATGTTCAATTTTGAGAAGTCTCACTTAAAAATACTCTTCACTGACTAGCCCAACACAATGCTGTTTTGAAACTATTTTGAGAGGTTTGATGACATGTAGATTTTAGTGGCGCGAGGGCCAGGTGTAGCCAAAGAACGCAATAACGGATAATTTGGTGTTAGTGGTGCCCAATGAGTTACGACAATTTAAAGCTTTAAGTTTAGACAACCATATTTTGCAAACTATTGCAACGCCGTTCGCACAACAACACGTACGCATTAGCGCCACCTATTCTGCGATATTGTTACAAAGAACATTTTCTATTACTGGTGTATACCCAGGGATGAAAGCTGCATGGCGAAAAACGATGGATAGATAAGCTAGTAGGTACTGGATTATTTAAAACTATCAGTGGAAATGAAGATAAACAGGAGGAAAAAAGAAGCACGTGTGTTGTGTACTTTCTCCGTCTACTGCCTTTCATTTGCGCGCAAGTTTTCTTCAAGAAAAGTGGCGCAGAAAGAAAGCAGCACAATATTTTAAAAAGATATGTCATCGAACGAACAGGTACAGCGTTCAAGAAAACCAGAACGACTATGCTGAATTCGCCCGATAGATTACAACCACAAGGCATAATAAACAACCGGTGTGCGTTAAAAGAGCATTACCACGGCCGCTCTCTCTTTATACAGTCGAAACGCGCCATCAGTATTTTTGTTTGGTTTGCGAAGCACCGCTCATGCACATGTCCATGCCTTGTTTCGAAGCACTACGACACACGCTATTGCGTGTGGCTAAAGCAATGAGCCGACGAAAGCAGCACAGCGTTGCGCAGGTCGCGCAGAAACAGCGTGGTTCTGATATCTGAAGCGTGTTTTTATAATTGCAGGGGAAATACAATGGACAAGTTTTTGCCGCGCAATGTTATCTAAGAAGTGTGAGAGTCATATCTCCTCTGTAGTGAACACTTTTCTTGAAAACCTACCGCAGATCGGAAGCACACGTGCCTAGAGAACAGCAGTTCTGCTTTGCGATGCGATGCGCCTCGTGCAGCTGCCGTCCGGATGAGTTTTGAATCGCGCCGAGCTGTGATACTGTGTTCCCGTCCGTTGATTTGTGGCACACAGTGAGGTTCACAGACCATTCGGCACTGGACGGTGAAAGAAACAGCCGTATTTTCTTGGTCCGAGAGCTCCGCCAACGACTGTGGATCAGCCCTTCCATGGCCTCGCCTTATGAAGAAGCTAGCAGAGGATTCTGCGACGGCGCCCAACGGAAAATGGCGGATGCGCCCACTGTTTCCAGAGAACCAAGCGGTTTGAATTATGCCCTATTTAATATGCTCACTTCGGTGACGTCTAGTACCTTTGGCCTACTTTGCAGGTTATTCTCCCATGCGGACACATCTTCGTGTTGCAGCTTCACGGTGAAACAACTTGAAGTTCCTGACAAATTTAAGCAGATTCCGACATCCCTTTCGGGGAGACGTAATACTTCAAGTGTGGACGACAATATTTTAATTACCAACATCTGTATTCTTTACAATAGCTGGAAAACTTATGCTTAGAACGAAAAACGCTTAGCACAACTCTCTTGCACAGATCAATGGCAGATGCTCCACAGTTCTGGAGGCGGAGATTGTATTTATTTATAGGTTGCAACCGACTTTATTGCTGCTTTATTGACCACATAGCGCCTGTCTTTGAAGTTTGAAGAAGTGCCAGCGCATACTTCCACTTCCGCCGTTTCGGGAACGATGTTTCCACGCCGGTCACTTCCGTCACTTCCGTCGCTTCCGTCGCACCATCCTACGTTGTTACCGTACTCTCTCGGAATGTGCACGAGCAAGCGTGCTTATCTGCGTTTTCGGAGAGTTCTTAGCTTTTTAGTTTTAAGCACTACGTTCTTATAGAGTGCCAGCCAGTCCCTATACCATCATAAAGCTTTCCTCTCGACGTTCGTCGAAATGGCTCGGCGGAAATTTCCGGCGGAAACATCATGACGGAACTTCGGCTTACATAGTTCCTACTCTCTAAGAAAAAAAAAGTCATTGCATTCTTTTTTTTGCCATATATATAGACATTAACGGTCTCTTGGCGAATCGTGGAATGCGAGACTCTCCAAAGGAGAGTTCACGTGTCTCTTTAAACCGAGTTATATATGTGTGTTATACTTGTCAAATAAACTCTCTTTTGGAGAGTAGTGGGACGCACTACTCTCCAAAAGAAGGTTAACATGTATTTTTAAATAGCGGTGTGCATGTGGCAGTTATGTACTGGTTGCACCGCCTTTATTTTTCCCTTTGTAATAGACAGTGTGGCCAATCCTCCTTGTGGGTATGAGCCAGCTTCTCGTAGGTGACAAACAAACAAACTCTGCAAAATAAGTCCAATGCATTTATCTTATTAGACGGGTGTCTTGCTGGGGCAGTTGGTAAGATACCATCATTAAATGTAGTGTAAACAACACGGACACAGAAAAGGTACTGTGTACGTGTGCTCTTTTTCTGCGTCAATGTTTCTTGCGCTACATTTAATGATTTATCTTATTAGAGTGTATAAGAGGTGAAGGACAGGAGGTGGCTAGTTGGCTCGCTATTTAACCAGATTAGTTTCGACGACTTGTCCCATGCAGCATCTCTGTGGCTCCAGCTTGACGCCAATTACAGGCGTTCAAGACAGCACCCTGCCCCATATGTTTCAAAAAAAGCCTTACAGAGCTTGCGGGGGTTGCGATGGTGGTTTCTGGAATTACATCTCTAATGAGTTTTTCTCATCTGTGCGAAAAAACATGCACAGACGAATGTCATGTTTGTCTTTGTGTGTCTTTTTTTGTCCTTTAGAAAGGTCGACAACTGGGCGAGTTGGCAAGGTACCAGTTTCTACGCCACGAATTGTGATGTTTCCAATTTTCTGCCTTCATTTCACATGACGACAGTTCTATATAAGCGCAATGACAACATGGTGCACGAAATAATGAAAGCCTTAGTAATTAGGGCTACTGGTGATGGCTGCGTCAGCTCTCGTTCAGTTGCATTACATTACCGTGAAGCGAAATCGGTTTGTTGGATGCCAGATATTTATAGTCTGGGTTGCCGTGTTCTTGTTGGAATTTTCAGACAATCTGTTATCATTCTTATGTACTACTTCATTGCGCAGTTCGAAAATGGTAGGTTTATTTACTCAACCATTTTATCTTTTCTTGTCTTCTTGCATGTTGTATGTTCTGACCACTGCGCAATTGGATTCAGTTCGTTTTACTTTTAAGTTTTCTTCAAATAAACGTTACAGTTGCGAGTAATGGCGAATTGCACTGGTAGAGCTGGAGAAACTTTTCTTGCTCCACGGTCTAGAACCAGCACTCCACTAGCCGATTCGGAGAAAGTTCGCGGCAGATACTAGATTCAGAGCAACCCACTGCACGACAAAGCACTCGCGTTCCTCCGTTTTGCAAAGGCGGATTTCGCCGGAACTCCGGCAAGGTGGTGCGGTCATTTTCGGTGCAGTCGGGCAACTCGGTTATCTTCAGTGTTTTTTCATGAGGTATCGGATCACACTGTGCACTTGTTTACATTCCCAAACTGGCATCGTTTCAGGGCTGGACGGGCTGCTGGTTTGTATCGTGCCCTGAGTGATAGCGAGAGCACAAGTTCTGACAGTAGTAGCAGCAGCGATGGCGACGAACCGAACGTACTCTACGAAATGGTGTTTAAAGAAATGTTCCCTGACCCACTGTGCGCACGCCCAAAAATCATCGGCTACATCGAAGAAGGTATATCCATGTGTTCGTTCATATTTGTCAACGCAGCACAAGAAAACGGCACGCCTGCTTTACGCCACTGCGTAATCGAAATGCGCGCTTTGCAGCGGCGACCCATCGAAACGTACAAACCGGAAGCAGAAATAGTTTCCGGAGTTGGTTTATGTGACGTATGCATAAGCTTCCGGAGTGACCTCACGTGGAGCACTCACGTGTTCCCCCTCGCAGATTTGGTTTGGTGCAATCCGAGTGCTCGCTCCAGGATTTCGGCGGCCGCTCCGGATCTCTTAGTGGGATTCGTCATAAAGCGCTTGTTTCGTCCTAAGTTGGTCTTTGTTGTTTGCGCTGCTTCAACGTAAAATGGAACTGGCCAAGAAACAAAAAAAGAAACAAAAAAAATTCTTTCAGCCCGTTAGATAATACAGCAATAGCCAATTTTATGCTTGTGACACTGAGTTGCATAAGTTGTCTTTATCAAATGCGAGTTGTCTGGGTGAAATCTTAGTTCTCCCGCCTGTTCATTAATGCACACGCCGTCATCGACACCAGATGACGATGACCAGGGTGCACTGATGCACCCCGCAGCTGCTTTGTACGCGAGTTGCATGCGGACAGGCAACAGAGGTGGTGACTGTCTAATCCAGACACAGGCACTGTACCGTGCTCTCTGTGCCGAGGGAACACGAACGCTGCTCATACTCAGGGATGCCAAAGTACGATCCCATTAGCACTTGTACAGCTTGAGATGCACTGAAAAAATTTAAATCCACTCAAGCAGCTCGCTAATGTAGAGCCACGTTTTCATAATTTAGTATTGGGCGAATGCGTCTTGCGAAAAACGCGGTAGGTTATTTTACATTTTGAACATTTGACAAACGTCTACCTTTGATTTAAACACGGTTCAACGTCCATGAAGCTAGCGCGAGGGTGAATTCATCGACAACTGCAAGCACATGGACACAAGTAATGCAAATGAGCTCTGCGGAATGCCGCAAGGTGGCGGAAGGGTCAAGAAAACGAAAATAGACAACCACCCGTTAGTAGCACGAAGCCATCGAGTTGTCGATGAATTCGCCCTCGCACTGCCACTTGATAGCTTCCTGGTTAGCTCAATAGGTAGAGCGACCGCCCCGGTAAGGTGTTGGTCCCGGGTTCGAACCCCGGACCAGGACGAATTTTTCGGCAACTAAGAGGCTTTTCTTTCTGAGAAATCCATACGGATTTCCTTGTGGGTTCGTGCTACAAACGGGTGGTTGTCTATATTTCCTCTCTTAACCCTTCGGCCACCTTGCGGTATTCCGCAGAACTCATTTGCATTACTTGCACCTAATGTGGTTTTGCATTGCCTCCAAGATTGGAGGCACCTCTACTGCTTTGGCACTGCCTCCGAGGTGAGCCCATGTTTTAGATGTGAAGCATCTTATGGCGAAGCTTAATCCGGTGGTGGTGGTGGTGGTGTGCGGCGTGACCACCCTTACTGCGCATGCGCAAACCCTTTCAAAAAAAAAAAGAAACCTCCTCTCCCTCCTCTAGGCATCCCTCCCCGCGGCAACCGCACCCTCACTGCGCATACGCCTCCCCTCCTACGCTCCCCCCCTCTCTCTAGGCATCCCTGCCTGCGGCGTCCACACTAGACCTGTGCACGGGCCTAATTTTCAAGCCCGAGCCCGGCCCGGGCCCATTGACTGTGTCGCAGGCCCGCCCGAGCCCGACCCCAAAGGGCTTCGAGCCCGTCCGGCCCGGCCCGACGTACAAAAACACAAACCCGGGCCCGGTCCGGCCCGACACTATGAAAGTTTGCTGCGGAGACAAGATATCACTTTTTGATCACGTTGCATTTTTTTCAACATATCAAAGTTAAACATATGCAAACGGCATATGTTAATGTGTATGCACAGATTACAAGTTCTGTAAAAATAACAAGCTGTGCAGTGATTCGGACTTCAGTGAAGTATGGTGCGTCACATATCCTGTCGAACTGAAATTCCGTTCGCTGCTCGCACTGGTAGCCGGAATCGCAAATATCTTTTTCGCAAGCATAACAAGCTTAGAATAATTAGACTCCTTGTTCTTCCAGCAGTTTATTATCTATGATGCAGGACAGGACGATGATTGCATGGATAAATAATCACAAAGGTGACCTGTGTGCTGATCGCTAAGTGCTAGAAAACAATTCCGGCACAACGTCTATATTTTTTTTTTGGTTTGATGCGGGCTTTGCACCTGGCCCGGCCCACCCGATGCCCGAGATGAGTAGCCCGAGCCCGGCCCGGGCCCGAGTTGGGAAGACGTCCGCATACCCGAGCCTGGCCCGCGGGCCGGGCCGGGCTCGGGCTTTCGGGCTACCCGGAGCCCGTGCACATCTCTAGTCCACACTACCACTGCGCATGCGCGTCCCCCCCTCTCTCTCCTCTCCTACGCTCCCCCCCCTCTAGGCATCCCCTGCCCGCGGCGTCCACACTGCCACTGCGAATGCGCGTCCTCTCCTCGCTCCCCTCTCCTACGCTCCCCCCTCTCTCGCCTCGCGACGCCGACGCAGGCAGCGTCTGCTAGCGAGTTTCTTGGTTGAAAAAACCGACTGCTCGCGCTGCACAACCGTTCATTGGCCACCCCGTATATATGGCACTGGATCTTGACCTGCAAGGTGGCGCCGGCGGGAGATTTCTCCTGTGCGTTGTTGAACAATAAAAATTCGCAGCGTGCGCGTTAACGAAAAGCGGACTTCGGGTCTCTGTGTCCAGTCGGAGTCTTCTATCTCTCATTGCCCATTAACAGCGATTGGCATGTTCCAGTTGGAAACACCGCTCCATCACTGCGTGCTTTGTGCCTCCCCAGTTTTCTCTCCTGCGCAACGCAGCGATGAGCGCCTGCGTCAACGCCACCGCCAGTGTAAGCGTTAGCGCCCGCTGCTTCGCATCTACACATGGTTCCCTTTAGCGGGAGATGGTGTAACTTTTTTTTGACGAAGTGATGAATTCGTATGATGACGTCGTTATGCGACGTTATTAGCGATGGCATGAACCTGGCGTCATGATGATGCCACCAATTTTAGCGTCTTGTGACGTCCTGATGACGTCGCGTGGCGACATCATCACGATGTAATGATTTTTTGCATCACTCGGGTTGACGCCGACGGCAGACACCCAATGTGGGACGCCAATCAATTTCGTGTTTGATGAGGCATCTAACGCTTTCGTCTTAAAGCAAGAACAAAGCGCACATGTCACTCTGTTCGGTGTTTCCGCACTTTGCACTTTTATGATTCTGTTTAAAGAGATCCGTTAAATCTCATTTGGGTCCCCTCGGCTCCCAGGCGAGGGTGCAATGACCTCCGAAGAGATTTCACGTGTCTCGTTCGAAAAGCTCATATACGTGGCAAAGTCGGGACAAACAATAGCAAAATAGTATATATAATGTCTTTTTTGCGTAGAGTGTAAAAGACGGCGTTCATTCGTAACGTTACGTGATCACACCCGTAACACGGGGTCTTCTTTCGCAGAGATCAACAACAACCCGCTGCAGTCAGGGTCCAAGGCCAAGACTCCGGTGTCCGCCACAAAACCATGGCCGAGGATCGTACCGCTTGACCATACGGCGTCATATAGCGATCGTCGCACGCAGCCGAGAACAGAGGAGGGGAATGTCGTGCCAGACAGCGGAGGTGGAGGTCGTGGTGCTGACAATGACGGCGAGCGTGACGACCGCGTGTGGATCGCTGGGTCTTGAAGGCGAGTCATATTCGGTAGATGTCCACCTAGATGGTGAAATTTTAGGAGCCCACCACAGCGGCGCAACACCCTTGAGGAGATCGCCGAGGCTCAGGAACGCGCATAACTAGCTCGTCTCACTACTACCAAATCAGGTAGATGCATCCTACGAGATATCGGTCATTGCACCGATGTTATCACAGGAAACCTTTACAACATTCCCCATTCTGTTCGCGAAAAGCATCACGATGGCGCCTATTCTAAGAAATATGCACCCCGATCATAACCGCGGTAGAGGGAAAGCGACAGTTGTTGCCATCCTAAGCAAATACACAGTCATCAGGGACAGGTCAGCTTTGTGAACGCTGCCTCCTATAAAGGACGCCAAGCCTTCACTATTGTCACCGTCAATTCTAAACAACAAATTACCAATGCTGCCTAGGTCCGGGCCAGGAACTCAGAAGTTGCCGAACAGATGGTAATCGCACTACCCTCCCTTGATGACACGCGAGACGCTATATATAGCGACTCAAGATCAGCAGTAAGATCATTTGAAATAGGCGTTATTTCTAAGCAGGCCCTCCGGCTCCTAGAGGGTAAGAAATCACACACCACTGCACTTGTTGGTTCCTCGCACTTCAGGGTCAGATAGAGGACGTTCCCCCAACCTCAATGAGTCGGCTAATGGGGCCGCGGGACTGCGCGCACCTTGGCTGCCGCGCTACCCCTGGACAACTTGGACGCTATTCCACCGAGAATTTACTGTCTTCCACATCCCCGGCTCAACAGAGGTCAGGTCCTCACACTTCGGCTTTTGCAAACGAATACATATCCTAACCCGCGTCTTTTACACATGATCCATCCAGATACGCATACCGACAGTTCTTGTCCTTCATGCGGAGAAATATCCAAGTTAGAACGTATGCTCTAGCCTTGTGCCCAGTCCCACTCTACTGCTATTAACAACTCGGCCAGGTGGGATGCGGCCCTCCATAGCCCACTTCTAGCCGACCAACTAGGGGCTGTCCAGCTGGCCCACGATGCGGCCGAGAGGCTTGTCCTTCCGCTTCCTACGTGGGAACGGGCCGCTGTGTGTTGCGACACGCTCGGCAGGACTTTAATAAATCTTACAATACCACACCGTACCACTACGGCGTGTTTCGTAGTCATATGGTTTGGCACGTAAACCTCCATATACTATTATTCTTACTACTTGCCCTGTGTGACAATCTTTGTTTCTTTTTCAATCGAGCACTATATATAGCTTACGGTTATCCAAATATTCAGAAAAAGCCTTCTGAAAATAAAACTGGTGTAAAATCAATGGTTCTAGTTCAAGATGAGAGTTTTGTTGGATACATATAATATCGGAGCATAGGTTCAGTTAAGGTAAGGTACAATTGACAGTGAGAACGATTAACGAAAATGAATTGAATGAGTTCATTGAAAGAGCAGATTGTTTTCTTGTAAGCAGCTGATATTGTTGCGGCACCTGGCGGAGCAGATCTCAACCACGCGCTTCCTTCTACGTTGCCTCTGATATTCGTTGCTGGCAGAGCGACGAAACACGAAGTTAACCCGTGGAATACGCCAGGGTACACGAACGCCGACGAGCGAGTCCCACTGCCAGGCAGCTAATGAAGTGAAGGAGTGGGGTCACTTCAAAACTTTTTTTTCAAGCAACAGTTTCCGTATCAATTTAACAAAAAAAAAATCTTTGACAAATGAGCAAGCATAATAATGGCAATGCAGTCACCCATAATGTAGCGTCGAAGTAACTGGACAGTTCTTGAGGCGTAGCTGCTTCAAGGCAGTGCGTGTGCTTTAGGGGTCTCCTCATGTAGATCAACGAATGTTTAAAGCATGACTGCTGAAAGGACGGTAAAATTTGAAAAAATGCTGCACGTTTGAAGTGTAGCCCAGGGAAAAGCAGAAGTTGCTGAACAGATCTTTTTTTCGACCGTAAGAACGCGAAGAAAACTGACAACAAAGCAGACTTCTCTGTTCCCTGGAATTCTGCATATTTATAAATAAATGGCGCTCTTTGTGCACCGACGCTTTAAGCTTCGTTTGGCGCAGCTGAAGACATTCTCTGCTGTCACATTTATTTAGTTTGAGAAAAACAAGGTATCAACTCTGCTCGAGTGGAAATTATTTCTCAGAAGAGAAGTTGCGCCACCGGTATTTTACGAGGGCCGCGATAAAACCTTACCGTGCAGCGAAGAAAAGGACAGCGTTTTCCTCACACGCCTTACGAGTTTAATAAAGTTAATTTCTTCCGCAGAGACACTGCTCACCGCGTGTCTCTTTTACTGGATGCCTTAAAAAGCCTCAAAGCCATGGTGTATTTTTGGAGAAATAATTTCATCAGCCCTCATCTCGATAATATTACCTTGGTATTGAACAACGATCCTTAATTTTCAATTTAACGGAGCGTTTACATTAACACCGCTAAATCACTTGATCTCTAAGCGGGCACCACGTGGGCAGCCCATGTTTCCAAGATAAAGTAGGGGCAAGCGCTGGCTTTCCCTGTGCTGGCTTCACAAGGGCTGGTGAGCAGCTGAGAGAGATTCCACTTCTGACTTTTCTTAGAGGCGAAAGCCTTAGATGTGTGATCAAACGCGGCAATGGACCGTCGGTGTCGGCGTCAACTCCCCTTATGCACAAAATTGTCATGATGTGTTGACGCCACCCTATGACGTCATTATGACGTCACAAATCTCGAAATTTGTGGCGCAATCACGATTTCCCATGAAGACGCATCGTCGCTTGGTCACAGATTGCCGATCACGGAGGCTCTGCACAAAACCTCGTGAGTTGTAAAAAGGCTTCCAATTTCCCCGATCGCGGACGCAGTCCAGAGCCGCGTTAAGTGCATAAAGCTTTCGGGGTTCTGATTGACCGAGAAGAAAAAAAAGATGAAGGCTTTCACCTTGCAGTCATCTTAGGCAAATGCGTAAGGTACCTTCCAAGATTTCACTTGGAACACATAGTCAGCTGGGTCACGCTAAGTCGAGCTATATTCCCAGATAGATGTATAAGACAAGAAGTATTTCAATATATTTCACCCTGTTTACAAGATGAATTGAAATCAATGCGGCAAGAAGCAACAAAAGCGATGGCTGCACAGTATTGCCCCACAGAAAGTTTTCCGTACTTCGCTGCCGCCACAAACGTGCATATACTTTCGCCTAGCAAAGTCAAAATGTTTACAGAGAAGCAAGGCCTCTAGCTAACATGAGAAGCGAAAAGCTCAGACCAGAAAGTGTATTTCCAAACTTCCCCCTTCGCAAACGGGTCGAGGCTTTCGTACGATCTTCTACGAGTGGTTGTGGGAAGCTGTTTATGGAGATAAAATGCGCGGACGAAAGTACAAATACCCGAGAACAACGCATCGTCGCGCGATATGAAATCCTGGAGGCTAATATTGAAGGCACGCAACTATCCTTTCCGAGCGTGAAAGGGCCGTAGATGTGAACGGCATAGAAAACGCTGTATTGCGAGAGTATAAAAAGCGTAGCAAAACGGAAAGAAATGCTTCAACCTAAGGCCCGAAATATGACGCTCTTCATGGCTGCATATACTTAGCTTTGGCCGTGAGAGAGAAAGGATGGTATAACCATAAACAGTTTTACTTTTTTACTTTTCGTCACTTTTTTTATACAAACCCCGTTGCACTGCACAAGCGGAGACCGACAAGCTTGTGGTTTCACTCGTAAACATAGAATGCGTGATTAAAACATATGGTAGGTGGCGCGTGCATACTGTAAGCAGCAGCTAACTCTTCTTCCACTAACTCACGAAAGTGCTGTGGTACAGAAGACCGCATGCTGCAAATTCAATTTCCCCCGCGCGTAGCAGAGGAAATTGCATATATGTGTGCCGCTAAAGGCATCATAAGTTTGTGTGCGTGTGCGTGTGTGTGTTTGTGTGTCCCTGAGAGGATAAAGTAGAAAATAACGCGGGATTAGCCCGCACCACCCTGAAGTGCAACGTGTTTAAGCCATTAAGAAATAAGTGAGTCGGAGTAATTTCCCAAAGTGCATGTAACAAAAAGCCAATCAACAAAACATGGCTGATCCCTCTGTCATAGGTATCGGTATAACACGAAAGCGAAACGTGTCTTCACACAGGTAGTTGAGTGTTTATTGTGCATTATTTCGCCACAAGGGCGAAGGAATGAATGCTATAGCAACATATTTTGAAGATGAGGCACTTCCTTCTTGCGCTTTTTCAAAGGAAGTACCCTTCGGAAAAACACAAAACCCACCTTCATCATCAGAACGATTGAGGCAAAGTCCTGATTCCTTGAGGTAGGTGCTTTCAGCTTTTGATATTAGGCTGAAAGTGTCGCTCATGTTTTGTTAGGACTGCTGAAAAAAAACTTGTGCGACAGTCTCCAGTTACCCGACTTGGCCGAAGAAATATTGCCAATTTACAAGTTGGACTTAGATATGTTTTTTAGCGCGTAAACGCACAAGGATGGCATGCAATTCAGCGTGATTATTTCGGAAAAGGGTTCATGGCAGAAGTGTGTTGCCCTTTTTCTGCTAGAAAATCTGAATTTTCGGCAACCTAATGATCCAAACTTGCCCTGCATATCCAATCGCAGCATATCTACGCAGTGAATGATGATGAGTGGGGCGAAGCTCCGGAGGGAATCATCAGTAAACCGTGAAACATTTCCGTGAAATTCGTCCAGTACATCATATAAAGAGTGTGAAACAGCGTGTATATATTAAACATCAAACTTTTATTGTACTATTGGTTTACGTGGTCCCTTCCTTATCACCGCTTTGTGATCGGTGAAATGCAGGGAAAGTCGTAATGACACATATGGCACGGTAGTGGGGCCATATGTGACATCACCACATATGACCTACCTACGGTGGCTACCTACTACTACTACATACTACAGAGGAGGGACAGACCCACACCCTAAGGAGCTTCACCCCTAAAACTGTGTTGTGAAACTTGCCCTGTTCCGAAAGAAAAAAAAATTTGCAAAATAAATCATTTCAATGACTATGTTAACTGCGCACTGACTGTTGTGTATAGAATACCCTTGTTGGGTGGCCGCGCATGCGTTGGGCCCAGTGAAAGGTGTATCAATGAGCGGGTAAAAGAACATGACAATAAGGTGCAGAAATCTGAGGATGGTCACCTGGCTATCCTCTGCAATGATTATGGGTGCGTACCGTGCTTTGATAACACTTGCATTTTATATCGTGACAGAGATTTGTGAATCAGGCTGATAGTTGAGGCTGCAGAAATGAAGCTTGATGATTTTGATTGTGTGAGCGCACTGTCTATCACGCTTACACAGAAACAACTACGCTTTTTGGATCGTGTGTTAGACAGTAATGGATGAGTGGTGACTGGCGTGACACGTGGGCTTCTTTGTTTGTTTGTTTTTTGCTTTGGTTTGTTCGTTCTTTACCCTATGTAAGTGTGCACTTTTTTAAAGACAAGCGTTAGTTGAAGTTAAGCACTTGTGTCGTATCTTTCTTGCTGTCCGTGAGTAGCTTTGCGCTTTCTACGAAGATGGTTCTGTACCAATTAGCCCGATCTACTTGTTTATGAAATACTATGAACACGCATTCCATGAAAATGCAAAGCAACATACGAAGGCGAATAGGGCTAGCGTTATCCAGGCTCCCATGCGTTTATGTATTTATTTTCTTACGCTAAACTAAGCGGTGGATTGGCTTTACTTTAAACCCATTGGATGCATGCTCGCTGTTAAAAACAAGTTCATGAAAAAATTGGGCCAGCTACTCACTGGTGGTGCGCAGATAGAGGAAGCGGCGGAGCTGGTGGCATTGCCCTCCTCCTCGACCTCACTTGCCTTTTCTGCCCCTCGGTACACTATATATAGTATGCAAGACTATGCTATACTTTAGCCTCTCATCTCTCCCTTCTCTTCCTCCTCACCTTTGTTTTCCTTTCCCACCCCTGGCTACACTATACAGTATACATGACAATGCTTGCTGTCTCTCTTTTAACGCGATAGCGTTAAAGAGCTCGTTTCGCAGAAATTCCGGCGTCGGCGTCGGTGTCGGCGTCGGCGTCGTTGGTTGTGAGCGAAAAATCATCATCTTGTCCGTGACCGAAAAATCGAGAAAGGTGCAAATAAAAAAAAATTATTATAATTTTCGGATCCGAATGAGGATCGAACCCGGGTCCTCTGCGTGGCAAGCAGGTGTTCTACCACACAGCCAAGCCTCTGCTGAGAAATACAGTGAAAATAACTTCGTCTGCTTGGATATGCAGTGAAAATAACTTTCATGCTTCGCAAACGCAAGCGTCCTTTATATAGGCGTCGCAATATAGCATGTAATATTCCAGGAATATTGCGTGGTACAAGAGTACATTGCCATCGGGCGTCAGAATATGTGACTATCAAAACGATTTCATAGTTTGAAGCCAGCCACCCATTGCAAACAGCACACACCTTACTGCGCGCATTTCCTTAACACCACGTAGTGGGTGCATAGCAAGTTCGAAAACATTTCCCACATTTGCCGCGCATGATTGCTCCTGGTTTAAAGCATGCTACCCATTAGATAGTATGCACTAAGTGATTGAAGTATGCTCTAGGGACAGGATATCGCTATCGCGTGTAACTCTTAAAGGCGAAGATTAAGGGTCCCCCAATTTTTTCCTATCTCTTCTGGTGTATATTTCTTTGCATCTCTGTCCCTTTGTCTATATCTTTCTCTGTCTTTCTCCTTTTTCTCTCCGTCTTTCCGTTTCTTTCCTTCTATTTTTCTCTTTCTCTTTTACTCTCTGTAGTCGTTCTCTCTCCTTATATCTTTTCGCTCTTTTGCCCTTTCTTTCTCGGTTTCTTTGTATATTTGTTTCTCTGTCATTCTATATTTTTCTCTTATTTTCTTTTTTTTTCTCTCTATCTCTCTCTGTTTGTACTAGTTCTCTCGCGTTCTGTCTTTATCTCTGTTCTCTTTATTTCTAATTCCTTCTTTCTCTCTCTGTTATCGTTCTCTCGCCCAACAGAGTTATTGCTTGCCCCGTCGGACAAATCCACGCACTTGTTCTCGGAGAGAAACAGAAGATGAAAGGAGGGTGAAGAGAGCAGGCGCCGGTTCATGATGATGACAGTTTCCGGATTTTGCCGACACATTACGCCCGGCTTAAACAGCTCCGCTGTTCAGAAAATCTTTTAGACTAGGATTGCTGGAAAGATAAGACTTTGGCCAATCTGGATGCTGCCCTTAATATTCAAAGCGACCAGTCAATATCAATCACTACTTGTGTATCAATTGCTTTATGAGTTCGGCTTCTAGTAGGTGAATGGGTATTAGTATCGTAATGTCTCCAGCCATCTCAAGATGCCTGCTCCTGCACAAAAAGCCATTATGAATTCAGCTAGGAAATATTCCATGTCTCTTGTTTATGGGGATGTTGGGACGAATATCTTGAAATACCCAGAATAGATATGCAGTATACACCAGAAAGCTGGCATTAGTGGACACAACGCAGACCAAAGAAAAGTGCTGAGGCACTGCAGTCTGCTAACATCGTCTCTTCGTTTGCTGCTGCATGAAATCGTGTGTACAGACGGGTCCCGTTAGCCGAAGGCACCACAGAGGAAGATAGCGCCGAGCTGACGCTCTGCGTCGACGACGAGACCTCGACGACCAGCGGCCGCGGCAGCACCTGCTCCGCGACTGCACGGGACGCATCGCGCACCAATCCCTTCTAGGACGTCTTCAGCGACCTCTCGGACTCGGACAGGTGAGCCAAAATGACATGGGCTCGTGATGCGCTTTCGAGTCGTAAAACTTTGAAAGGTAGCTTTCCTGCATTACAGAAGCTCACACACAATGGCGGTGCGGCGCATTTGTTCTACAATTGTTCGTTGCAGTGTAGCGTTTCCCCTTATTGACCAACGTGGAGGTTTACCAGCCTGAAATAACGGTGTGGAGGTTGACCAGCATGATTGACCAACATGAAATCGTTAGTGGTTATACAATAAAAAAAATCATGTCATATCCACGAAGTGAATGATGATGAGTGGGCGAAGCACCGGAGGTAATCTGGTAAACCGTCAATCCCCGTAAATTTTGCCCACTCGATCATCATACAAAGACCTGACACACAAACGCCGGGGATCCTCATATATGACGTTAAGCTCAGGGGAACGTTTGTTGTCGGCGTAGCCGTTTTGCCTTTCGAGGGCGAGAGCGCGTTCACGATCGTTTTAATCCATGGCAGAAAGAGAATGTGTGGTCTGGAACGCGCTTATACTTCATGGTCATCAGCGTCATCGTCATCGTTATCACGTGTAGTGGGTACATTCCAATATACTGGAACGCGCTTATTCTTCATGGTCGTCAGGCGTCATCGTCATCTTTATCACGTGGAGTGGATGCATCCCACTATACGTGGCTACGTACTACAACTACATACTACAGAGGAGGGACAGACCCACACCCTCAGGAGCTTCGCCCCTAATAAAACATGCGTTTGAGGATCATGTTAATTTCATTCGGAAACGCGCGGAAAATGCCTTCACAAAGGAAGGGTATAAATCATGTAATACTAAAAAAAACAATTTAATGTTTGCGGCAGTACTCAGCTTACCATTTGGGGAGCATTTGGCTTCCACGATCGCTTCTGTTTATGTCTCTATATAACGTTGCTGGCACAGCAATGGCTCCGTAAAGTAACATTCCGCGGCATTGGCAGAGGTATATCGACGTCAGCTTCCTGCGCAGCTGATTGGTCCATTAACTATGCGATCGCATTCGAAGAGCGAAAGACGTAGGTTCTGCTGCTTGAGCGGTATGCACAAAAATAATGTAGAAAAGAAACAAGGCGATACTGCAATTCAAGCGATAAGTCTTCATAAAAATTAATTACTACGTCGTCTTTATGGAAAGACGTCATTTTTAGGACAAAATAAACGCACCACGGTGACGCCGTTTCGAATTATGGATTTCAAAATGGCCCAGCCGCTGTACTCAGAGTATTCAACACCAAAGGCACGCGGTCTTTCATTACCCGATTCCAGGATGTCAAATTCATCGAGCTTAACCACTAGGCTATGAACTTGCTAAACGATGAATGGCTCATCATAATTGAACGCGCATGTGCGGTACGAGGATCGGATATGCAATTAGGCGGATTCGCGACTTGAGTACAATGAAGGACTCAGGTGAAAGGGCTAATTAGGCGGCGATCCTGTGTCAGCGGGTGCTGAGCTTTGCAATTACACGCTGTCCCTACGCCTTCGAATCACTTCAGTTGGGGCCGACCCATCATGGTGCTTTCATTACCGATGACACATTTTAAGGCGAAAGCCTTTGATGTCTCATGCCTTTTCAACTATTTGAAGAAATTGTGCTTTCACCTAATGCAGAAGAGCTTTGAGCAACATGTTTCACGTCTGCAGGTGGCAGCTTACCCACAAGGACTCGTTACGGCTGTCGCTCAATCGCTCTATCGCGACTTAATGAAACAAAATCGACCTCGTGGATTTACTTTCCTGCAGTAGCAGAAGAGTGCTGTTATTCCTTATATCCACGGCGTAGCACATCATCTTAAGAAGATTGAAAATCACGTTGGCATTAGGGTGGTTATGCCTGCACCAGAGAAACTAAAAACTGTGTTGTGAAACTTGCCCTGTTCCGAAAGAAAAAAAAATTGCAAAATAAACCATTTCAATGACTATGTTCCCTGCGCACTGACTGTTGTGTATAGAATACCCTTGTTGTGTGGCCGCGCATGCGTTGGGCAAAGTGAAAGGTGCATCAATGAGCGGATAAAAGAACATGATAATAAGGTGCAGAAATCTGAGGATGGTCACCTGGCTATCCTCTGCAATGATTATGGGTGCGTGCCGTGCTTTGATAACACTTGCATTTATATCGTGACAGAGATTTGGGAATCAGGCTGATAGTTGAGGCTGCAGAAATGAAGCTTGATGATTTTGATTGTGTGAGAGCACTGTCTATCACGCTTACGCAGAAAGAACTTCGCTTTTTGGATCGTGTGTTAGACAGTAATGGATGAGTGGTGACTGGCGTGACACATGGGTTTCTTTGTTTGTTTGTTTCTTGCTTTGGATTGTTCGTTCGTTAACCTATATATGTGTTCACTTTTTTAAAGATAAGTGTTAGTTGAAGTTAAGCACTTATGTCGTATCTTTCTTGCTGTCCGTGTGTAGCTTTGCGCTTTCTACGAAGATGGTTCTGTACCAATTAGCCCGATCTACTTGTTTATGAAATACTATGAACACGCATTCCATGAAAATGCAAAGCAACATACGAAGGCGAATAGGGCTAGCGTTATCCAGGCTCCCATGCGTTTATGTCTATTTTCTTACGCTAAACTAAGCGGTGGATTGGCTTTACTATAAACCCATTGGATGCATGCTCGCTGTTAAAAACAATGTGAGTTTATGAAAAATTGGGGCAGCTATTCACTGGTGGTGCGAAGATAGAGGAAGCGGCGGAGCTGGTGGCATTGCCCTCCTCGTCGACCTCACTTGCCTTTCCTGTCCCTCGGTACACTATATTGTCACGGTAAATAAAGGAAAACAAGAAGAAACACGGCGAACAGCGGAACAGCTCCGATCGAGCAGCACGTCTTCGTCTTTCTCTACCAGCAGAGATCTCTCCGCCACGCACAAATAATGGCGAAACTAGCCGCGCAACAGCCAGATACCCACTAATTGTCCGTGTCACTACTCTCCCCCTCGAAAAGCATCGACTCGATGCTTTCGAATGTGTTTAGGCTAGAGCAAGTCTTCAGCGTGTGTAATACGGCTTCATCCTGGCCACGTGGACGATGTCCGGTTGTGCTGCACGGCGGGAGCATCGTGCACCAGTCTCTGCGACAACTTGGTAGTTGACATCGTTGAGGCGTTGAAGAACCCGGTAAGGGCCGAAATAACGGCGTAGAAGTTTCTCCGACCGGCCGCGTTGACGTACAGGACTCCATATCCACACTTTTTCTCCGGGGTGGTAGGCGACTTCTCTGTGGCGAAGGTTGTTCCTGTGAGCGTCGTAATGTTGCTGTGAGCGAATGCGCAAGCGAGCTAGTTGACGAGTTTCTTCGGCGCGTTGCGCATACTGGGTGGCATTTTCGGTGGTGGTCGCAAAGGCGTCAGGTAAAAGCATGACGTCTAACATCGTAGTAACTCACTTAAAAACAGCGCTAAAGACGGAGGACAAGTAAAAGAAGGACACAGACGGCGGCGCTGACTTTCAACTAGATTTATTTGCCAGAACCGCGCAATATATACTTGTGCAGTATCTGACAAAAGATAGGAGCAACGAAAAATGATAAAAACAGTAAGAACCTATGAATACATAATCATCGTGTTGGCGCGCCATGAACATCACGTGTACCCGCGTTCTGAAGAAAATCAATTTCTTTCTGTGATAACGCAATCGAAGGCCTGCTAACGCACACGCTGCCTAGCCTAGCCATTTCCGCAGCCTCATAGATTTCGCGTATTGTCTGGTCCCGATGACGCTGGCTAGGATGTGCAGGGCCGTGAATCCTGGTTCTAGGGAAGAGCGAGCTTGCCAGACCAGGCATCGGAACAAGTTCGTTCCTTGCGTTGAAGGGGGTAGTATACTCTCTACTAGAGGTGTGCACGGGCTCCGGGTAGCCCGAAAGCCCGAGCCCGGCCCGGCCCACGGGCCGGGTTCGGGTATGTGGAGGTCATCCCATCTCGGGCCCGGGCCGGGCTCGGGCTACTCATCTCGGGCTTCGGGTGGGCCGGGCCAGGTGCAAAGCCCACATCAAACCAAATATATAGACGTTGTGCTGGAATTGTTTTCTTTAATGATGAACGCACTGATCACCTTTGTGATTATTTATCCATGCAATCATCCTTCTGACCTGCGTCAGAGATACTAAATTTCTGGAAGACCAAGGAGTCTGTCTATTCTAAGCTTGCTATGCTTGCGAAAAAAATATTCGCGATCCCGGCTACCAGTGCGAGCAGTGGACGGAACTTCAGTTCGACGGGAAATGTGATGCAGGAGCGTCGCACTTCACTGATGTCCGAATCACTGCACAGCTTGTTATTTTTACACAATTTGTAATCTTTGTATACAAACTAACATGTGTCGTTTGCATATGTTTAAGTTTGATATGTTGAATAAAATGCGACATGATTAAATAGTGACATCTTGTCTCCGCAGCAAACTTTCATGGTGTCGGGCCGGACCGGGCCCGGGTTTGTATTTTTGTACGTCGGGCCGGGCCGGACGGGCTCGAAGCTCTTTAGGGTCGGGCTCGGGCGGGCCTTCGACGCAGTCAGTGGGCCCGGGCCGGGCTCGGGCTTGAAAATTAGGCCCGTGCACAGCTCTACTCTCTACCCCTGTCCTGCGGCAAGAGGTACATAGGCCAAACAGGCCGGTGTTTAAATGAGCGGCTGAAAGAGCACTCCTACAATGTCTCTTCTACGGTGTCCGGGCCACCTCGGCATTCATTGCCGAGACTGCGGCTGTTCTCCTGACTTTCAGCATTGTGCTGTGGTTAAGCGTCATCGGGACCAGACAATACGCGAAATCTATGAGGCTGCGGAAATGGCTAGGCTAGGCAGCGTGTGCGTTAGCAGGCCTTCGATTGCGTTATCACAGAAAGAAATTGATTTTCTTCAGAACGCGGGTACACGTGATGTTCATGGCGCGCCAACACGATGATTATGTATTCATAGGTTCTTACTGTTTTTTATCATTTTTTCGTTCCTCCTATTTTTTGTCAGATACTGCACAAGTATATATTGCGCGGTTCTGGCAAATAAATCTAGTTGAAAGTCAGCGCCGCCGTCTGTGTCCTTCTTTTACTTGTCCTCCGTCTTTAGCGCTGTTTTTAAGTGAATTATGTCTTACCAACTCGCCCAAGCCACCACGTTAGCTACTTTTATATCGTAGTAACCTCGCGGCCGTGAAGCAAGCGGAAAGGGGTAAATCCTGTAGTTTCCTGCACGGCGGTGTTATACGCGAAAGTTACGAAAGGAAGGACACTGCCCAGTTCCTATGGTCCACGTCGACATACTTGGAAAGCATGTCTGTAATGGTCTTATTGAGTCGTTCTGTTAGGCCGTTCGTTTGCGGATGGTAAGCTGTCGTCCGGCGATGTACGGTTCCGCTAAGTGTCATCACTTCTTCCAGCAGTTGGGCGGTGAAGGCCGTGCCTCTGTCGGTTAGAACCACGGCCGGTGCACCATGGCGGAGGACGACAGCATGAATGAAGAAGTCGGTGACATCACTTGCAGTACCTCGTGGAAGTGCCCGTGTTTCGCAATAACGGGTTAAATAATCCGTCGCAGCTATTATCCAACGATTACCAGCTGAAGATTTCGGAAATGGGCCTAGCAGGTCCATGCCAACTTGCTGAAATGGTGCTCGAGGTGGCTCTAGAGGGTGTAAAATGCCAGCAGGTTTCATAGGCGGAGTCTTGCGCCGCTGGCAGTCTCTGCAGGTTTTCACGTAGTGCTTGACGGTACGGGACAGTTTAGGCCAGTAGTACTTGTGGCGAATACGAGCGAGAGTACGCGTGAACCCTAAATGTCCAGAAGACGGTTCGCCATGACACGCATTTAGGATCTCTTCTCGCATCGCAGATGGTACTACCAGAAGGGCGGTTCGAGCGCTGGGATCGAAGTTCCGCTTGTACAGGATGTTTTCGCGAAGGAAAAATGATGAAATCGTGCGCCTGAATGTTCGTGGCGGCTGCTCGAGCTGGCCCTCAAGATAGTCGATGAGTGGACGAAGCTGTAGGTCATCACGCTGTTTCTGAGCCAAGTCGGACGCTGTGACGGCCATGAGGAAACTCTCGTCGTCAGTTTGGTCAGGAGGAGTCGACTCGACCGGGGCGCGTGAGAGGCAGTCAGCGTCGGTGTGCTTGCGTCCCGACTTATAAACCACCGTAACGTCAAATTCTTGGAGGCGGAGACTCCATCGGGCGAGGCGGCCTGAGGGGTCTTTGAGGCCTGCAAGCCAGCACAAAGAATGGTGATCGGTGACTACTTTGAAAGGTCGCCCATACAAATACGGTCGGAACTTGGCTATGGCCCACAGGACAGCTAGACATTCTTTTTCTGTGGTCGAATAGTTAGATTCAGCCGATGATAACGTGCGGCTAGCGTAGGCGATCACTCGCTCGATACCTTCTTGCCACTGCACAAGGACGGCGCCGAGGCCAACATTGCTTGCGTCTGTGTGCACTTCAGTGTCGGCATTTTCGTCAAAGTGACCTATATTGGTGGCGTCTGAAGGCGTCGCTGCAGCTCGCAAAAAGCCTGGCATTGTTTTGTGTCCCAAGCAAAAGCGACGTTGTCTCTTGTGAGGTGGTTCAAGGGTTCTGCTATCTTCGAAAAGTTCGGGACGAAGCGACGGTAGTAAGCACAAAGTCCCAGAAAACCGCGAACGTCTTGTTTGTTCGCTGGGGTTGGGAAGGCAGCAACAGCTCGCGTTTTTTCGCGATCTGGGCGAATTCCGTCGCTGCTTACTACGTGGCCGAGAAATTTGAGCTCCTCGTAGCCGAAGTGACATTTTTCGGGCTTGAGTGACAGGCCAGCTGTTCGGAGCGCATCGAGTACTGCCCAAAGACTCTGAAGGTGCTGCTGGAAAGTCGTTGAAAAAACGACGACGTCATCTAAATAAACAAGACACGATTGCCACTTCAGACCGGACAAAACTGTGTCCATCATTCGTTGAAAAGTCGCAGGAGCAGAACACAATCCAAAGGGAAGCACCTTAAATTCAAAGAGCCCGTCAGGAGTAATGAATGCGGTCTTTTCCAGGTCACGGTCATCGACGTCAATTTGCCAATAACCACTGCGCAGATCCATGGATGAAAAGTATCTGGCGTGTCGAAGTCGGTCGAGCGAGTCGTCGATGCGGGGAAGCGGATAGACGTCTTTCTTTGTCACATTGTTCAGCTTGCGATAATCAACACAGAAGCGCAATGTGCCACCTTTCTTTTTCACCAACACAACTGGTGATGCCCATGGGCTCGTAGATGGCTGAATGATGTCGTCAGCAAGCATTTGTTGAACTTGTCCGTGAATGGCGTCTTGTTCTCTTCGGGAAACACGATAAGCATGTTGTCGAATATGTCTTTCGCTGGACTCGGTTATGATTCTGTGCTTCACAACGGGTGTCTGCTTGATTTTTGACGTCGTGGCAAAGCAGTCACTGAAGGAAAGCAGGAGGGAGCGAAGACTCTCTTGCTGTGAAGCGGATAGTTCGGAGTTCACGTCAATCTTAACCGTGCACTGCTTGTCGTCGTAAGGACCTGAAGAGAGTTCCGCGAGTGATAAGCTGGCTCTGGAGTCGCCGATTTCTTCGAAGTAAGCGACGACACACTGCCTCATGAAGTGCTGGTATTCATGACTGAAATTTGTCAGTAGAATTTTAGCAGGCTCTTTTGTCAGTTCCATGAGGCCGCGGGCGACGCATACATGACGCGACAAGAGCACGGACACATTGCCTTCCACAACTCCGAAAGCGGTTCGGTTGATGTCGCTCACCACGTTAACCAGCACACTCGAACGGGGCGGTATGGTCACTGAATCGTCGGATACACGCAACGCCATCATGCGCGATTCGCATTCGTGCGAGTTTGCGTTACGTGAAAACGTCACCAGTAGCTCTCGGAGATTTATAATGGCTCCATATTCTCTAAGAAAGTCTAATCCCAAGATAACCTGCCTGGAGCATTCCCGCAACACGACGAAAGTCCCGATGAAGGTCGAGGCACCAATATGCACTCGGGTAGTGCACCTGCCAACCGGCGTCAGTAGATGGCTGCCCGCTGTACGGAGCTGGGGACCGCTCCATGGTGTCGTCACCTTTCGGAGAGCAGCCGCGAAGTCACCACTCATAACGAAGTAATCGGCGCCGGTATCCACGAGAGCGGTGGCCTGGTGATTGTCGACGGTTACAGAAATATCGGCGGAAAGTACGGCGTCGGTATCAGTGAATGGCGTGGTAGAGAAATCAGCGTCGTTTACGTGTCGTGTCGGAGGATGTTTGTCAGGACGATGAACAGCGGCCCTACCCCCTGGAGGTCGCTGTCCTCAGTTTTCCTGGCGTGGGCGAGGGCTTGGGGACCTGTTTCGAAAACCAGAGAGCGTGGCGTAACGATTAGGTGAGCTGAGGCGCCGAGGAGAAGGTGAGCGTGACTGATGGCTTTGTGCCGGAGGAAATGGCTGCTGAGCTGCCAGGTACTGCTCAATCTCGCGTGGGCGCTCCCCGTTGCTTGGTCGACGCGTGTTAGGGTGAAATCCCTGAAGACCCATCCTACGATACGCACACTGGCGGTACAGGTGGCCCGCTTCGCCGCAGTGATAACAAAGTGGCCTGTTGTCCGAGGTGCGCCATACGTCTGATTTCCGGGTGACTTCGCGCGGTACGTCGTACTGGAAGGTGTTCTCGTAGGCATTTGGAGGAACGAATGGACGTGGCATTGCTGGGAAAGTAGAGGGCGGGCGGCGGGCTGTAGAAGGTTGAGGACTCCGTAATGCTTCGGCATAAGAGAGAACAGGAGCTTCCACGCGCGTGGGGAGCAATGTTTGAGTCACGTTCCTGATTTCATCTCGAATGATGTCACCCAGTACGGTCACCGTCGGCTGAGTAGGAGTGGGGCGAACTTTCTCGAGTTCCTCGCGGACAACGCTTCGCACAAGCTCTCTGAGTGCTGCCAAATCCTGTCCACAGGTGAAAGGTGACACAGCGGCGACAGTAGCTTGGCGGTCGTACTGCAGAGAGCGTTGCTGGAGTGCTCGCTCCATTGTCGTCGCTTCAGCGATGAACTCATCGACAGTAGTGTTGCTCCTTCACACCCCGCATTAGGAGTCGAACTTTCTTTGTCTCATCCATTCCTGGGTCAGCGCGTCTGAATAAGCGCGACATGTCATCGACAAACATAGCCACGCTTACGTTTGGCTTCTGAACCCGGCTCTGCATAGCCTGCTCGGCTTTCTCTTTTCTTTCTGGATTTCTGAATGTCTCGCGTAGTTGTCGTTGGAATTCTTGCCAGTTGGTAATAGACAGCTCATGGTTCTCATACCACGTGCGAGCGTAGTCTTCAAGTGCAAAGTAGACGTAGCGCAGTTTCTTGGTCTCGTTCCACTCGTTGGCTGCTGCGACCCGGTCGAAGTTGTCGAGCCAGTCATCCACGTCCTCGAACACATCACCATGAAAGGACTTCGGGATGCGAGCTGCGTAGACGACGTTTGGGGTGGATGCGAGTCGGTCGATATCGCTCTCTTGCGTCTGGCTTGCCGTTGTGGTAGACATTCTTGCCGGGCTCAAGGGACCAAACTCGGGAGGTAGTCCTAACAAGCGGCGGCTGTGGCGAAGTGCCCGGCTTTCCTCCGCAATTGTAGAAATGGTGGCAGGAACTTGAAGCGTCTTGAATTCCAACTAGCGCATTAGGATTGTACCCAGCGCCTCCACCAGTTTGTCACGGTAAATAAAGGAAAACAAGAAGAAACACGGCGAACAGCGGAACAGCTCCGATCGAGCAGCACGTCTTCGTCTTTCTCTACCACCAGAGATCTCTCCGCCACGCACAAATAATGGCGAAACTAGCCGCGCAACAGCCAGATACCCACTAAATGTCCGTGTCAATATATAGTATGCAAGACTATGCTATACTTTAGCCTCTCATCTGCCCCTTCCCTTCCTCCTCACCTTTGTTTTCCTTTCCCACCCCTTGCTACACTATACAGTATACATGACAATGCTTGCTGTCTCTCTTTTTCCTATCTCTTCTGGTGTATATTTCTTTGCATCTCTGTCGCTTTGTCTATATCTTTCTCTGTCTTTCTTCCTTTTTCGCTCCGTTCTTCCCTTGATTTCCTTCTATTTTTCTCTTTCTCTTTTACTCTCTGTACTCGTTCTCTCGCCTTCTATCTTTTCGCTCCATTGCCCTTTCGTTAATAATAATATGTGGGGTTTAACGTCCCAAAACCACGATATGATTATGAGAGACGCCGTAGTGGAGGGCTCCGGAAATTTTGACCATCTGGTGTTCTTTAACGTGCACTGACATCGCACAGTACACGGGCCTCTACCATTTCGCCTCCATCGAAATGCGACCGCCGCGGCCGGGATCGAACCCGCGACCTTCGGGTCAGCAGCCGAGCACCCTAGCCACTGATCCACCGAGGCGGACTTGCCCTTTCGTTCTCGGTTTCTCTGTCTATTTCTTTCTCTATCATTCTATATTTTTCTCTCCTTTTCTTTTTTCTCTCTATCTCTCTCTGTTTGTACTAGTTCTCCCTAGGGCACTGCATCGGGCCCGGGCCGGCCCGAAAGCCTAGCCCGGCCCTGGCCCGCGGGCCGGGTCGGGCCGGGTAAGTAATTGTTAGATCGGGCCCGGGCCGGGCTCGGGCCCATGAGCTGGGCCCGGGCCGGGCCCGGGCCTGTGTCAGGCCCGTATCAGGCCCGACTCTAATACACTGTCGGCAATGGCGCGTAATGCTGTTTGGCTTTGTTGTTTTTGGGCATTTAGCGTCCCGAACCTATTAAGGCTATCTGAGACGCTGCAGTGGAAGGCTCCGGGTAATTTAGACCACCTGAAGTGCATTAGCGTGCACTGAAATCGTACAATACAAGACGTCGCGCATTTTGCCTCCGTCGGTATGTTACATATAATTGCTGGATATTGTCTCATATATGTTCCCGCCATTATATTGAGTGAAACACGTACTTGGGTACCGTGTATCAAAAGAAATGGTATAGCTGAGCAGCACTGCGGCAAGAGTGAAGCAACGGTGCACTGCCCAGATTAGTGCATATAAGATGTGCCCATCGGTATCATGGGAAACATTTCGAGTATGCAGCTACGCTTGCATGCCCGCCGCGCCTGCTTCCTCCTTCGTGACTCTGTAGACTGGTCAACGTGACTACGAAGATACGCATGTTCGGTCGAACACAAAACTACGAGACACGCAACCAACGCAACGAATATTAAGAGACCGAGGATAGACAGAGAGAGGAGGCGTGGGCGTCGCGCCACCACGGCGCCCGTCTCCGTTGGCGAGCCACGGCGCCGCAGCGGCGCCGAACGCCGAACGCGTGATATGTAGAGTCGTCAGCAAGCTTAGTCGTCAGCAAGTCACGGTGCCGAGTGTAGTTGTGCAATTCTGTAAATGAACTGCTTGTTACATTAAGAAAACCTCAGCGTCACCGAGCGTTATTGACGTCAATTACACTGTTCATCGGCACCACCGGCTCTTCAACTGGGCTTGATTTCATAGCCTCATGAGTTGCTAGGGCTACTTCATCACTCGATGACATAACTGGAATTGACTCTGAGGTAAGTTAGCAGTTTTTAAGCTTTCTTCGCTCTACTACAGGCACAAAGCTTTACTATCACAGATGTACAGTGCGAAAGGAAAGTCCAGGACATTCATTTTAAGTTTGTAGAAAGAATGTCGTCGTGTTTCGTCAGGTCACTAATTTCCTCATTTCGGTTTAATACGTCCGACTGAATTGCGGTGAATGGGTATTGGTTTCGCGCCTTGTTCATTTTTTTCTTTCTTTTTGCATTTTTTGCTTTCTTTACCAGCTGTCTTACCGAGCGCCTCTTTTGTAAGACGCAGTGCTAAGTCGTACGTTACCACGTGCGCTTTCGTATTGTCGCGCAAGCTCTGGAATAAGCTCGAGTATTCGCGTCTTGCCTGCAATCTTAACAAAACGATCTACAATGATCGCGAAGCTTCTAGAACAATGAGGCGCGGCTTGCGCTGAGCATTGCTGACAGCCTTTGAGGGCGAAAACCGAATATAGCGAAGTGAACATAAGAAACGCGCGTGGCAGTATTAATCTTGCGATTTGTAGTGACTTTTCTGTTGCAACACACAAATACAGTTAAAACTCGATTTAACGAATTTGGGGGGAGCCGCGAATTATTTCGTTAAATCGAAAACTTCGTTAAACCAAAGACGGCATTTCGCGGTTACTTAATTCGGTACATTCGATTATATGGTGTAGCGGCATCCGGAAAGCTACCATGGCATCATATTTGCATAGCGTAAAGGCGGGAAAAATGAAATAGCGGCCTTAGGAAACGACCGCCACCTCCAGGGTGTATGAAGCAACAAAAATTGTTAGCTTAAAATAAAATTGCTTCTCTCAATAAAGTTGCTTCTCTCTCTGTTACCTCAACAATAAGGGCCACAGGTGACAACATATTTATTTCCCAGCAAAGAAGTCGGTGATCTTGGCTTGCTTGCGTTTTGTTAGCAATGGCCACGCAGTTTAAATTGGACAAAGGTGTTCCGCGATGTCGCCGTTTGCTCGCAATCAATAACTTCTGGGGCGTTATTTAAAAATAGACAAAGAATGATCAATTCTCCATCTCATTTTTTTTGAAAAAAAAAGGGGGGTTTGTTAAATCGGGACGGATCTCGAAATTTGTTTCGTTATATCGAGTTAGTCAAAGTACGGGACCCTACGGGTGTCTGAGGGGGCATCAGGGGTATCTTCGTTAAAGATCAAGAATATTCTACTAAGGCCGCGCTAGAAGGCATCCCGCGCCTACACGCACACGCACCTAGGCATTCGTACGTGTTCTCGTAAGTGCGACTTGCTCGCGAGCTGCACGTTTCAGGTTGGTTAAGCTATAGTTTATGCGGCTCTTTCTCCACCATCCTCTTATATATATTTGGGAGAAATAAAAGTTGGATTTATTCGTTTTAAATTTAGGTAAGGAAATTAAGAAAAATATTCAATTGGCCCTGCTACTGATTTTTAGGTAACCGTAATATGACCTTACTATTGGACTCCCCTGCGTCAGGATTTGTTTTAGGACACGTCGAGTTTAAGGAGAGTGAGAAGTTATGCAAGGAAGGTGTACTTTCTTCCTCCTTTAGTCGGAACAAGCGACCCAGCCTGGCGAACCCTCCCAGGAGTACTTAGAGCACGTTTTTTTCTCTCTCGTTGCATTGCGCAATAAACCAAGTTTGCAGGATATGTTCTGCTCTATTTACTCAATAGTCCCAGCTTGTCAGCAATTACTGTAAGCTAGACTATAAATGTCCGCTGTTTTTCCACTTTATGTGGGCGCTGCATGTTGTAGTCGTTCTTTGAAATGCAATAATAACATTGCATGGTTAGCGCTGCGTGCATGAACAGCCATCTGTGCCTCCTCATATATCCCCCTGCAATTCTTTCGCAAAAGTGTTACGGGCGTAATTAACCGATGGTAAACACAGCACCAGTGAAAATCGTGACATTGTCATCAGTTCTCACAACACTGTCCAGGAACTATCTTGTGCGTGGCTGGTATCTTCACTATAAGCGAAGATTGGACAGCGCCTCGTTTATGCTCAAAAAATAATTTTTTTGAAATGGGCCGGGCCGGGCCGGGTCGGGCCGTGCCCAAACCTTTCGGGCCCGGGCCGGGTACGGGCCGTATTTAAAAACACCGGGCCGGGCTCGGGCGGGCCTGAGCATGGCACTTTCGGGCCGGGCCGGGGCCGGGCCGGGCCCGGGCCGGAAAAAGCCGGCCCGTGCAGTGCTCTAGTTCTCCCGCGTTGTTTTTTTTTTCTTTTCTCTTTATTTCTAATTCTTTTTTTTCTCTCTCTGTACTCGTTCACTCTCCCAATAGATTTATCGCTTGCCCCGTCGGACAAATCCGCGCACTTGTTCTCGGAGAGAAACAGAAGATGAAAAGAGGGTGAAGAGAGCAGGCGCCGGTTCATGATGATGACAGTTTCCGAATTCTGCCGACACATTACGCCCGGCTTAAACAGATCCGCTGTTCAAAAAATATTTTAGGCTATGATTGCTGCTAAGATAAAACTTCGGTTAATCTGCCTGCTGCCCCTAATATCCAAAGCGACCAGTCAATATCAATCACTACTTGTGTATCAATTGCTTTACGAGTTCGGCTTCTAGTAGGTGAATGTATATTAGTGTCGTAATGTCTCCAGCCATTTCATCTCAAGATGCCTGCTCCTGCAGAAAAAAAATTCCCATCTCCCGCTAAAGGGAACCACGTGTAGATGCGAAGCAGCGGGGAGATAATTAGCTTGAGTGGGAGGAACGTCGCCGCTCTCATTTCACGGCAGCAGTCCGGGCGCTCATCGCGGCGCTGCACAGGAGAGAGAATGAGGCGCGCGCGCTCCGTCATTTTCATACCGCGGAACTACCGTGGCGCCCCCAGCGGAGTAAGCAGCTGTCACACCACCTGTCGTTCGCGCCGCTCCGTAGAGGATTCCTAGAGGAAAGGACGGGGGGGGGGGCGTAGGAGGGGAGAGAGAGCGGACTTGCATGCGCTGTGGGGGACGCGTGAGCCGCTACGTACAGTAGATGATTCCAAGAGGAGAGAGGACGCGCATGCGCTGTGGGACGCGGGAGCAGCTCCGTAGAGTAGAGGATTCCTAGAGGAGGAGGAGAGGACGCGCATGCGCTGTGCGGATGTGGGATGCGGGTGCCGCTCCGTAGAGTAGATGATTCCTAGAGTAGAGGAAGGGGGGTAAGCGTAGGAGAGAGAGGGGGGAGGGGACGCGCATGCGCTGTGGTGGTGTGGGACGCGGGAACGAGGGACGGACTAAGCCCCCTCCAAACACATGCAAGCAAGATTAAGGAATGGGGTCAACCTGGGCGACAGACACCACCTGCCTAGCCATTGCTAAGCAGCCTCTCTGTGCTCTCGGCCATGACTCTGGTGACTGTAGTAGTGGTTGACGGCCTTCATATTACTACAGTGTTCTGGTTCGCATAATGGGTGCTTCCCTACTTCATGAAAGTGGCCGGACGCGGGAGGGACGGACAGAGCCCCGAGCATAAGATGCTTCGCATCTAAAAGCCATTATGAATTCAGCTATTAAATATTTCATTTCTCTAGCTTATGAGGATGTTAGGACGAATATATTGAAATTCACTGAATAGATAGGCAGTGGTAGTGTTCCTCCGGACCTCAATAAAGTTCTGTGTCTGTCTGTCTGTCTGTCTGTCTGTCTGTCTGTCTGTCTGTCTGTCTGTCTGTCTGTCTGTCTGTCCATACACTAGAAGGTGGGCATTAGTGGAGACAACGCACACCGAAGAAAAGTGCTCAGGCATTGCAGTCTGCTAACATCGTTTGTTTGTTTGCTGCTGCATTAAATCGTGTGTACAGACGGCTCCCGTTAGCCGAAGGCACCACCGAGGAAGATGGCTCCGAGCTGACGCTGTGCGGTGGCGATGAGACCTCCACGACCAGTGGCCACGGCTACACGTGCTCCGCGACTGCACGGGACGTATCGCTCACCGATCCCTTCTCGGGTGTCTTTAGTGACCTATCAGACTATGACACGTAAGCCAAATGGACAGGGGGCTCGTGGCGCGCTTTCAAATCGTAGAACTTTCAAAGATGGCTTTCCTGCATTACAAAAGTTCACACATGATGGTGGTGCGGCGCGTTTGTTCTACAATTGTTCGTTCGAGTGTAGCGTTGGGCCTGATTGACCAATGTGGAGTTTACCAACATGAAAGAACAGAGTGGAGGTTGACGAACAAGATCGGCCAACATGAAATCGTTAGTCGTTAAACATTAATAACATGTCTTTGAGGATCATATTGATTTCGTCCGGGAACGCACGTAAAATTTGTGCACAAAGGAACAATTTTTATTATTTATTTTATTTGCATCTTTCTCGATTTTTCAGTCACGGACAAGATGATGATTTTTCGCTCACAACCAACGACGCCGACACCGACGCCGACGCCGATGCCGGAATTTCTGCGAAACGAGCTCTTTAACGCTATCGCGTTAAAAATTAATGACTACGTCGTCTCCATCGAAAGACGTCATTTTGACGACAATACAAACGCACCACGGTGACGCAGTTTCGAATTATGAATTTGAAAATGGCCCAGCCGTCGCATTCGGAGTATTCATCACCAAGGAACGCGGTCTTTCATTACCCTATTCCAGGAGATCTTACCCGCGAGGCTATGGACTTACTAAACGATGAGTGGCTCATCATAATTGAACGCGCATGCGCGGCACGAGGATCGGATACGCAATGAAGCGGATTGGCGACTTGCGTACAATTAAGGGCCCAGGTGAAACGGCTAATTAGGCGGCGATTCTGTGTCAGCGGGCACTCAGCTTTGCAATTACACGCTGTTCATACGCCATCGCATCGGTTCAGTAGGAGCTGACCCGTCGTGGTGCCTTCATTACCGAGGAAAAAATTTTGAACTCTCATTCTGTCATGCCAGCAGTGCGGACCTTAGATGCAAACACGCACACAGAAAAACATGACCAGGCACATCAAGATGAACAAAGCAAGAGAAACGTAGTTGTAACTGAGCACGCAACAATATGGGTATCTAATCACTTACGAAACAATTATAAGTACAGAACAATGAATAATGAATTCAGATCTTATATGGGAGGATTAGAATCATGAAAACTGCCGGGGCTGCAAATGAATGAGAGAGCTCTTGGGTGGATTACACTGGGTGCATCAAGATAATTGCCCTGCTAATGATCCGTCAGTGCAAATTATCAGGAAACCATGATGTACTACAAAGCGCGGGCGCCCTAGAACAAAATGTGCTCCAATATGA